>WSYH01010322.1:0-21228 GCA_036426205.1 Ascaphus truei | reverse complement strand
GTCCTGGTTTCTTCCTGCTCCGTTTGTGCTGGTGCGCTTTTTGGTCTTTCAGTAAATATAAACATATTTTTTTTTTTTTTTCCAATCTTTGGTCATTGTTATTTCATGCAGGGACATAGAAAACTTAAGGAAAGTTAACTAAAGAAGAATTACACTAATAATAGATTTGCACCAGGGCCGCCAACAGAAATCATGGGGCCCGGGACAAATGAAAGGAGCAGATCCCCCTCCCCACCCCCCCGAACCCATAGCGCACCTACCACGAAAAAATATCTTTTAGCGCGCAACTTTTACTTAACTGTTTTCTTATTGTGATACAGAAAAAAACATTACAATGCAACATGTTTATTTTTATATTTTCAACAAAAGACATGTGACTGCCTGCCTGCGTGAGTGGGTGGGTGAATGACAGTGACTGGGTGGGTGAATGACAGTGGATGGGTGGGTGAATGATGGTGGGTGAATGACAGTGGGTCGGTGGGTGAATGACAGTGGGTGGGTGGGTGAATGACGGTGGTGGGTGAATGACAGTGGGTGGGTGGGTGAATGACAGTGGGTGGGTGGGTGGTTGGGTGAATGATGGTGGGTGAATGACAGTGGGTGGGTGGGTGAATGAAAGTGGGTGGGTGAATGACAGAGGGTGGGTGTTTGGGCGAATGACAGTGAGTGGGTGAATGACGGTGGGTGGTTGAATGATGGTGTGTGGGTGAATGACGGTTGAATGACGGTGGGTGGGTTGGTGAATGACGTTTTTTGAATTACTGTGGGTGGGTGGTTTAATGACGATGGGTGGGTGAATGACGGTGGGTGGGTGAATGACGGTTGAATGACGGTTGAATGACAGTGACTGGGTGGGTGAATGACAGTGACTGGGTGGGTGGGTGAATGACAGTGACTGGTGGGTGGGAGACAGTGACTGGGTGACAGTGACTGGATGGGAGACAGTGAAAGGGTGGGTGGGAGACAGTGACTGGGCGACAGTGACTGGGTGGGAGAGAGTGACTGGGTGGGTGGGTGACAGCGACTTTGGGAGACAGCAACTGGGTGGGTGGAAGACAACGACTGGGTGGGTGGGTGACAGTGGGTTACAGTAACTAGGTGGGGGACAGTAACTAGGTGGGGGACAGTGACTGGGTGGGTGACAGTCAGTGACTGGGTGGGTGACAGTGACTGGGTGGGTGACAGTGACAGTGGGTGACAGTGACAGTGGGTGACAGTGACAGACAGTGACTGGGTGGAGTGACTTACCTTGACCGGGTGGGTGCAGCTTGCCGCTGGACACTTCCCCCTCCTGCCCCCGATATCCCCGCGGCAGCTGCCCGGGACGGGAGGTGGCCTTGGGGAGGGGGCGCTGGCGGTGGGCTCGGGGGGGGCATGGGAGGTGGGCTCAGGGGGGGGGTGGCCACTGGAGGTGGGCTCGGGGGGCTCACATGAAGCTGGCCGCAGGGGGAAGCGGACCGCAGGAGGAGCTGGCTGTTACTTCCCCCTCCGTTTCACGTTGGGAGCGGGGAGGGGGGAGGCAGGCCGCAGGAGGAGCTGGTACTTCCCCCTCTGTCCCACGTTAGGAGCGGGGAGGCGTGCCACAGGAGGAGCTGAAATTTCCCCCTCTGTCCCACGTTTGGAGCGGGGAGGGGGGAGGCGGGCCGCAGGAGAAGCTGGCTGGAACTTCCCCCTCCGTCCCACGTTGGGAGCGGGGAGGTGGGCCCCAAGAGGCGCTGGGACTTCCCCCTCCGTCCCACGTTGGGAGGGGGAAGGTGGGCCGCAGGAGGAGCTGGAACTTCCCCCTCCATCCCACGTTGGGAGTGGGGGGGGGGAGTGGGCCCTGCGCATGCACGCCGAGACCACGGGGAATCGCCGCCATTTTTTTACATTTTTTTATTTTATTAATTTATTACATTAACTGGCGCCCGGACGGCCGAGCCCACGGGGCCCTGGACGCCAGTGCCCTTTGTCCCCCCCCCCCCTGTTGGCAGCCCTGATTTGCACAAACTGTAAGTAACTATAAAAAAAAAATTCAATATTGTGCAAAAATAATTCTATAGAATGTGTTCAAAATATAGAAAACTATAATAAAATCCCTACTATCTAAATAAAGGGGAAAAATGAATAATTTCAACAATAAAAGAAAAACAATGAGTGTCCTAATAAGTTATTATAAGTTCATAATGACATATCTTGTGTGCCGGTAGCCATGCTGCTCCATTATGTGGATCCTCTTGAATTTCTGATTATTGAAAATACGTGTGGAAATGGAATGCAGACAGGAAAAAAATTGTGTCGATTTGTTTTGAAACTTTAAAACTTTATTTTAAAAAAGCCAAATTAACACTCACAGTACATTCGGTAAGACAATATAAGAATGTATAGGAAAGCACAGGATGTCACTTTTTCTATTGGTAAGAACACCCTGGACTTATTCATCATAATTTCTTTGTGTGTGGCGAGTAATATTATTTATGTGGTTTTGAAAAGTTATACTGTACTCTCGGCTGCGAGACAGAGATTAATTAGTTGGTATGTTCAATAATTAGTTGCTATTCCTTATGGCTGGAAGGCAAAATATGGTTATGTTTTAAATATTTGAGTGTTGAATTTTAATTAAAGGAAGCTGTGCCCTTTACCACCATATTCAAGTGTCTCGTCTTTTAATATAATGTTTAAGGGGTATATCTGTACTGGATAGGATAATAATTATCCTTCACAAAAAAGATTACTTATAATACAGTAAAATGAAGAAATAATAACTAACTGAAACAAATGGAGTAGACATTCACAATGAATAAAAAAATTTGAAAAAGAAAGAACTGTCAAAATATATACAACTTGACAAAAGAAGGAAAGTGCCGCCAAAACTAATTAAAGGAACATTCCCCCCTCCACTAATCCACCCCCATGTTAATCCCCCTCACCCCACTGTGTATTGGGGGTTCACAATGGGGGGATAATGAGATGGGGGGGAGGTTGGAAGGCATTGGGAATGAGATAAAGACCTAGCAGGTCGTTATGCACCTGGGGGGGGGAAGGAGGGGATAGTTATGGTCATTGGGGAGGAGAGAGGGGGTGGCTGAAAAGGGGGGAGAAGGAGAGGGGGAAGAGAGGGTGGTTGAGAAAGGGAAAAGGAGGGGAGGGGAGAGAAAATATGGGGAGAGGCTGGGAGAAGGAGAGATGGGAAGAAGGGTGAGGGGTGAGGAGAGAGAGGGGAGAAGAGAGCAGAAGGGGAAAGAGGGGGGAGAGATAGAGAGGGAGAAGAGAGAGCAGGAGCATGTAAGAGGGGAGAAAAGAGAGGGCAGGTGCATGAGAGAGAGGGAGAGAAGAGAGAGATGGGGGTGCAAGGGGGAGAAGAAAGAGAGATAGGGGAAAGAGAAAGTTGGGGTAGAGAGTGGGGGAGAAAGAGAGTGGTGGAGGGAGAGCATGGGATGGAGAGAGGAGAAGAACCTACCTGCTGCCATGGAGGATTGGGGAGACCTGTTAAAGGACTGTGATGCACAGTATCATATTATTGTGAAATACATTTAAAATAATATCACAAACTGCAAAGCACTTCCATGTAACATTCTCATTTGCAACAAACTGTCCAAAAGTTTAAAAACAGATACTGTACAATTCAAATATTGAAACCCGTCTCTCCAGTGGACTTGTGAAGAAATGTATTCAAATGTATTTACAGTCACAAGCAATTTGTCAATGTTTCGGTCCCAACATGGACCTTTTTCAAGATAAAGCAGTGATACCTGTGTGCTAAATATGCCCACCAGGGGAAACATGTAAGGGACAGGGAAAAGGAAGGGGACTGGAAAAATGGTGCCAAGAGCCCAAGTACAACTGTTGCTAGATAATTCTCCTAACTGTGTTGTGCTACCTGTATTACAACAATGGCATAAGCCTTACTGTGACTGTACATAATTCTACATACTGTATCTCACTTGAATATAATACATTTGAATCATAGTAAGGAGCAAAGAGCAGTGTACAGTATATACTGTATATGAAACTAAGCATAAACTGCATATTAGAATATATACACTCAATGTATATTATGACTGTTCTAAAGTCCTAGTGGCTCATTGTCAAAAATGAATACCCTATTATTCTAGCAACTACTGTATGCTCAAATATTGATGAGGAAAGATACAGCCTCGCTGTTGTCTGCAGACAAATTTTAATGACCATTAGGAGAGTAGATCGCATACAGCGAGCTAGGAACATCTGTACAAAGCAATACCTTCTATAGTTAAAAAGAGTGTGACAGTGTGTCCTTGTCTTGAAGCCATTTTTTCAATCATCTCCCAGTTTCCAACCCCTTACATATTTCCCCTGGCATCTGGTGGACATATACAGCACACAGTTACAGTATCATTTTTTTTTATCTTGAAAAAGTTCACGTTGGGACCAAAATGTTGATGAATTGATTGTAATGATGTAAATACAGTTACAGTTATACGGACATTGTGAATACCGTGGAAAACTAAACAAAAACGTATTGTGCAGTAAATAAATATCACTGCCACCTAAATGTCAAGATCTACAGGTTGTTGTTGTTGTTGTGCAGTTTGTGAAGTAGAGAAAAAGGCGTGCTTTAAAAAAAAAGAGTATCCTAATAAACATTATCAGTTTAAAAAATACTGTACATCTACAAGATGTGTATTGCACAAATATATTTAAAAAAAAAGTATATACAAAAGTGTTACAAATGATATATCAATTATGTGATATTTTGATAAAGTGAATAAACATCAAAAAGCAATATCAAACTGAAAGAAAGAAAATTCAAGAATTGTTCAATCATAAATTGAAAGCAGATCTACAACAGACTTCTGATAGATATACTCCTGGTCTTTTCATATATTCCTATAATAGTCTTCCTTAGATGTCGTTACTTTAGTCTAAATCAGCCTCTCTGCAGGTGCGTAAACAGCTCTCAAACTGAGGTATTCCAATCCTCATTAGATAGAAACAAGTAAACAAAGGAAAAGAGAGAGCACAAAATGCCCATAGCCCACAAGACTCTGTTTAATAGTAACAAATCATTACAAACATAGGTAAGTGTTGCACTCACTCATTTGTGATGGATACAAAAGCATTCACACTTTTAAAGGGAAATGTGGGGCCTTTTTAGCATGGGTCATTGGAGCTCCTCACTGCTCTCCCAGACCTCGTCTACTCCCAACTGCTGTTACTTTGGTACTTCCTGTAGGAGACATGCTGGATCTCCAATTGACATGTGGGATTACTGGGCTGGTTGAGTCTCCGCTTTACTGGATACGCAACTTGCAAAGTTCAAATCATACACTTCGTGACAGTTTCACTTTATCAGAGAGAATTATATGATCACCAGGATCTGAGTCTTTAATAGTCCCAACAATTGGCCTAACTGTTCAATCAACCTGAGCATATGTTACTAATAATTGAACAGCTGTTACATACTAATAATTATTACAGAAGAGATCTTAGATGACAACTTTCCCCCACAAAACATGGTCATGTTATCTTCTGCACATACAACAACCAGTATACACCAATCATGAACACTGTCTGAAAAGATTACAGAAAGAAAGAAAAAAAGTGAAAAAAATGTATTTGTAACCTTAATAAAAAAAAGGGAGAACTGAAATGGCTGAAGTGAAAATAGTATATACAAATCCAAAAAATGACTCATGGCGCCTGAGCATGTATATACATCTACATTGAGGTACCAATTAGTATGTGGAGTGTTATTTGTTTCCGTGGTTACCACATTCATTTTCATATTTAATTTCTCTGAAATATATAGAGAAAATTGTCTGAAAATGTTGTACAAGTTGCATAATTGTACATTTAATATTTTGTATCAAGAGTCCGGTCGACGAGTATTTTTTTTTTATCACTTAAAAAAAATGAATTCCAAGATGAGGGCTGCACCAATGCGGTTTAAACTTCTAGCAGATCTAAGTTACAGTAGGATAGGATGTTTGGGGAGGTACCCGGGCGCTATCTCTGTGTGGCTTATTTGATGTATGGAAGTGTGAGGAGAATGGTGTTATACTGCCTGTAAGTGGTTTTCAGGTGATGTCCTCTTGTGACTCGGAACCCCAGCAGGATCTATCCAGGACCCTTGTAGGCAATGAATACAAAAAGGGGGGATGGGGGAGCACAATAGTGGGAAACAGGCAATGGTATGGGTCTAATGAATGCTCTTAAGGTGAAGCAGTTGTATCCTGAGCAAATTTGGTAGCTCAGGTGGCTAATGTCTAATTGGAAGGGGAAACACACATAGGTTTGTATGTATTAATGAGTTAGTAAGATGAAAGTATATATAACTTACACGGCCTTGTGTAAGCTCAGTCACATCAAGGTTTCTTTGGGAATCCCGTGTTCTTCCGTTGATGCTTTTCTCCTTGGGGTACTTCTTCTTGTTGTCTATGCCGCTATCTTCATTAGTTCAGGGTGACGCTCCAGGGGGATTTCCTCTCGTGTAAACAGAGAAGGGGGATAGGATTAACACATATGCATATATACGTCAATGGGGGGAAGGGTGACGTGGCTATAAACCACTGGACAATGTTATAATCTAGCACTCACACGGGCTAATGTGAGTGTGTTCTTATCTTGGTATCTTGCTCATGTAGGGGTATTACCCGATCAGAAGCAAGTGATGAAAGGGTGGGGTACAAGGGTATAAATAGTGAAAATTTAACACAATACTCACACGGGCCAGTGTGAGTACACACTCCTAGCGGTATCTTTTCTCTTCTGTTCCTGATATAGCTAGTAGTGAAGATGGGGTTAACACATACAAAGGACACTAGGGTCTTCAGGGTAAAACTAATTTTAATGAAAATAAAACAACAACAAATAGGTAAAAAACAGAAACCAAGCGTTTCTGTGGGACAGTAAAAGCAAGGGGGGGGACAGTGTGGTGTATGGTGGTAGGGGGTCTCCCCTTCCGCGTCCGGATGGGGAGCTACAACTACACCTCTGTCTCCTCTGTGTTATGCTGCAAAGTGTTCCAGATGAAAGAGCAACGCGTTTCGTCCAAGTACTGGACTTCCTCAGGCTCTGTAGATGTCCCAATTAGTATGTGGAGTGTTATTTGTTTCCGTGGTTACCACATTCATTTTCATATTTAATTTCTCTGAAATATACTGTATAGAGAAAATTGTCTGAAAATGTTGTACAAGTTGCATAATTGTACATTTAATATTTTGTATCAAGAGTCCGGTCGACGAGTATTTTTTTTTTATCACTTAAAAAAAATGAATTCCAAGATGAGGGCTGCACCAATGCGGTTTAAACTTCTAGCAGATCTAAGTTACAGTAGGATAGGAGAAAGGTACCCACACAAATTTATTAGAATCGGTCAAGGCGTTTGGACTGTGGAGAGAGAACACACAAACAAATACACAAACACACAACCAAAGAGGTCACACAGTCTAGTTAAAGTCTTCACTTTCCTCTCAAAGCTCACTCATCCAATCCTGCAATATTAAGTATTTTAATCAATCAGGTACACGAGAGGTGCCAATTTGGTTGCACGTTGTCTTAAAAATACAAGAATTGTTTTTATGGCCTGTTAAACTCCTGACCAGGCCTGTGTTTTATAGGACTGATGGTATTTAGGGATAAAGGATATCTGGTTTTGTAAGTGGGGGGATTGAAAAATGGCTGTCCTGACACTAGAATAAAAATGTAAACCTTTTAAATGTACCTTGAAAGGCATTCTTCGGATGATCTGTGGAATATCATGGGAGTGGGGCCAAGATGACAGCCCAAAGGTTTGGGTAAAATGATAAAATATGGAATCCTGGGCCTAACAGCAAGTCGCAAGAACAACAAATAGAGATTTGTAACCGTTGCAACTACACTAATCAAATAATGCAGGGTTTTCTACGTATAATCTCTGATATCTGTTTCTCATGCAAAAATAGCAGTTATGTTGTCATATTTAATTTCCAGGTGACACACTCCCTCACCCCCTGTGCATATGTATATTAAGTACTGCAACAAAGAAAAGAAAAAGCGCAAACCCAAACCCTTAGTTAATATATAAAACATAGTGAACACTATGAAGGTAAAAGTGCAGTGTTAATATCACCATATGGGAGAGGTGCAGCTGGTAGAAGGGTGTTTCTCAATACCCTTGATTAGATGGAGTTCCTGATTTCCGTCTTACCATCCAGACCGGATTCTACTTTGAAAACACTTCAATATCGTTTCTAACGGATTGTTTGTATATCATTTCCACCACGTGAGTGGGCATATTATGACTTAATTATTCACTTATTATTGTGTACACACCTGCACTATGTTTCTTCCTTTATTATATATCTGAAGAGAGTTTGCACTTTGGAAGTTTTATTGTGGTGTATATTAAGTATACCGACGCAGCAGTGCAGATGGCATTTGTCTACGTTTTATGGAAACAAAGATAAGAAGCCTTTTATAAATTGAGGCAAAGTTTAAACGTCAAAAGAAAGTTTTTTTTTTAATTCAGTAGAAACACTGTGGTGGGGTTGATTGATGAAAAGGGGTGGATTGAGAACCCACACAGAAAGCATGTTTGCCTTGGGTTTCAAAAAACAAGGTTTTTCGAAAAACCCTTTAGCTGGGATAATGAATCAGAATTCAACAGAGGTGTGTTGTGGAATTAGACACATGAATTCTCATCTTTTCTACTCCAGTGACATCCCTGGGAAGAACTTGATACATGTGGTAATGTATAAGGATTTCTGCCTATGTAATCTTTTGATTTTAAGAAACGGTGTGCAGTGTTTAGAAACACTGTATGTTTCTTGTAATAACCTTTTTCTGTAACCTAAGCATTGGATTTTTTTTTTTTATATTAAACCTAAACTTTAATAAGTAAGACTTTGGGCTCTGATTGAACTGCTTTGTAGAGAGTAATTTACATTTTCGGATACATTTTGCTACAACAGATTTTTGTGTGTTGAGTGCATAGTTTTCATAATAAACAGGGATCATAACACTCTGCAAATTACATATTTGATATTTCTTTGATGTTGATGACAGATTAAAGATAGATATTGTGACAGAGTGAAGGTAGATATTTTTCATTGTGAGGGTGAGTAAGCTAGTTAGCTGTGTGTATTAACCTCAGTGGCATAACCACAGTGCTAATATAGACGTTGCTTTTGATAATGCTTTACATACAGAGAGGGTGTCATTGTTGCCCACGTATGTTACTGGTGATTCTCATCTTGGTGCTGATACAGAGAAATGTGTGAACAAGCGCGGTACAAATAGACTGGCAAAATCCAATAATAAATGTCCTCTTCTTATTTCACAGTTTAATAAACAAAGTGGGAAAATAAATTCTATTATCTCCAAACATTGGAATGTCCTATCTATGGACCCTGTGCTTAAAAAATATATTGAATCTGGTCCTGCATTTGTATACCGCAGAGCGAGAACAATTGGATCATATGTTTCCCCAAGTGACCTAATTACTCCCGGGTTTGATAGACCTTATATTACCAGGGGTTCTTTCAAATGTGGTTCCTGTAGCGTATGTAAACATATGAAACCAGCAAAAAGTTTTTTTCAGGATGATTTGCCGCAGTCACATGATGGTATTAAAAGCAAAATTAAGGAATTTTATATTAATAATTTCATAAATTGTAAAAGTCAATTTGTTATATATCTCATAACATGTGGCTGCGGCAAAAGATATGTGGGGAGATTAGAGCTCTTAAGGTCAGGATGTTAGAGCATTTAAGGCTCATAAGATTGAAAGATACAAATCATCCTGTCTCCAAACACTTCTCCGAATGTAGTCAAGGAGGGAGTAGAAATGTTTCCTTCCTGGGCATTGAATTGGTCAATTGTAGGCCTAGAGGAGGTGATCGCGTCAATCTTCTGAACCATAGGGAAGCGTATTGGATTTTTATTCTCCAAACGCGCTTCCCTATGGGTCTGAATATTGATTGGCAGTTAACCCATTTTCTGTAATATTACATCAATATATATCTTCATAGGTTCATTCAAAATTTGGTTTAGCAATCTATGGAAATTGATCATAAACCTGATTCCCTTTATATAATACACAGCATAGTTTGTTATCTTTTGTGTGTGTTCACTCCATATGTATCTATACAATTTTATTGGTGTTTCTACATGTAATACATTATTATATATTCCCTGTTATTTCTGTACTACTATATATTACTCTTGTTTTTTATCTTATTCATTTGTTTTTAATTTTTTCACTTTAGCTTTTTATGTAGTGTGGTTATATGTTTTTTTAATTAATTTTTCTCTTTAGGATTATCTAAGGAGTTTAGTAATCTGTTCATTGTTCATGTATCTTTTCCCCTTATGGTTAGTGTTTTTTGTCCCATTTTTTTGTGACTAGTATGTTTATTGACATCGCAGTGCCGTTTTGCGCATGCGCAATGATGAGCATTGCGTGCAGGCGTCTCGGCGATCTGTTTTGAATCATTAGGTTGTTGGAATAGTAGCATTATCTGTTGTTTTATGCATTGCCCATAACAATCATGGCCACACTGCCTGCATGACGGTTTCTGCCATTACAACGGCGCCGGGTCGTTCTGCGCATGCGCGATGACACGCATTGCGTCATGACGTCATCGCTCTTCCGTTTTTTGGCGCGAAACTACTTACAGGTAAGAGGGTATTTAACGGATGTTATTACATTGTGTTTTATCCTTGAAAAAGAACGCTGCGACGTTCGAAACGCGTTGGATGGGTCATTTCTCACATTAAAGTGCCCTTTTAATTCATTTTTGATTCTGGGTCCTTTCTGCTCCGTTTTTGCTAGTGCGCTTTGTTCTCCATTCACTCCTGTTATTACAGGAGCAGACTTCACACGACTGGACAAAGTCTTGTATGTCAAGGCCAAGCTTTGACCACCAGCATTGATGAAAGAGAAGTTCCTGAGTTTTCATCATTCCTGGTTCTGTTGATTCTCCAATGTGTTTGTCGTGACAGAGCATCTGCTTTACTATTTGAAGACCAAGGCTGAAAAGACACTACAAAGTGGAAGTGAGTAAAGTACAAAATACAAGCTTTTCTTGGATTCAAGCGATCGGCAAGTACACAGGCATTCCATATGTTTATGATCAGTAAAAACCATCACTACTATCCAACAAATGTCTCCATTCTTTGAAAGCTGTCTTAATCACTAAAAGTTCCTTGTACCCAAAATAATAGTTAACTTCAGGTGCAGAAAGTTTACAGGATGCATTAACTAATTAGGCTTCTTTGACTGACAGGATCACTCCAAGGGCAGTGTCCGGTACATAAACTTCAACGATTTTCTCTTCAACGATTTTTCAACGTAAGCTCCTCGGGTCAGGGATTCTTTTTTCTAAATGTCACTTTTATGTCTGTAAACACTTCTTCCCATTATGTGTTATTTGTATTATTTGTTATATGATTATCACATGTATTACTGCTGTGAAGCACTTTATACATTAATGGTGCTATATAAATAAAGATATACATACATACAACGATGAAAGGCAAATCTGGATAAGGGTGAGCCAAAACAGGAGCAGGGGTAAAAGCCCTTTGTAACTGTTCAAATGAATCTTGAATTTGGGCTGCCCAGTTAAACAGAGTCCCTTTTCGAGTCCAGGTAGAAATAGGGACTGCCATTGAAGAAAACCTCCAAATAGAGCGTCTATAGAAATTTGCAAATAAAATTAAAACATTGGATGACTTTAACAGTAGAACAGGCCAGTCTTCCACTGCCTTAACTTTGCTTGGGTCCATTTATAAGCCTTCGGGGGATGCCATGAATCCCAGAAACTGAACTGTGTTAAATTCAAATGCTCTATTTTAGAATACAGATTATTCTGTCCAAGTCATTCTAATACTGTCCAGACGCTGTCTGTGTTCCTCCAAGCTATATCATCTAGGTAGATGATTACAAATGTATCCAGTAGATCTCCAAACACATAAATTACAGGGGCGTTCCATAGCCTGAAAGACATCACCTTATATTCAAAATGTCTATATCTGGTACAGAAAGTCATCTCTACTCGTCTCTGGGGCGAATGCGCATTAGATTATATGCTCCTCTAAGATCTAATTTGGAGAAGATGTATGCCAAACGAAGTCGCTCCAAGAGTTCCGTAATTAATGGTTGAAGATACAGATTTTTTATGGTCACTTGATTTATGGCTCAGTAGTCCACACAGAGATGAGGTGATCGGTCTTTCTTTGCAACAAAGAAGATAGGCACTCCAGATGGACAGGTAGCACTTCCCTTAGAAGTTTTCTTTAAAACACTCCTGTAATACCTTTAATTTGGGTTCTGTAGGTGAATAAATGCACCCAATAGGAATTCTAGCTCCTGGCAGAAGGTCCACAGGATATTCACAGGATTTATGTAGAAGAAAAACGTCTGCATTCTTTTTAGCAATGGTGAGACTCAGAAAAAGAATTGAAGCAGTGCACAGCCAAACGGAGCAAGGGTCAAATTGAATAAAAAATATATATTTTATTATGTGATGGATAAAGAGGAGGTACAAAAACCCTCCAACACATTTCACACCGGTTGCAACCTACACAAAACAGGGCAATGTGCACATTATTTGAGTTGTACCAACAGAACATAATCCTATTTAAAATACAATGGTTAATAATCCCAGAATTCTATAAAACAAATACAAATAATAAGTACCATGGTAACCTCCTTTGTAACAACACAGGATAGTCTTAAATTATGAATGTTATACTTGGGTATTGGAAGAAAATTTGTAAAATAATAACAAAATCATATAATTTATAAAGATGCATACATAAATATACTCACACAATTATTTTTTGGTAACTTTTACCAGTACATCTATTTTACTCATATGCAAATCCTCAGCTAATGAGTCATTAACCCAACAACGCAGATCCACAAACCTACTGTACACTCAGCCTAGCCCATGGAAATAACGTTACAATAATTAGGTCACATCAAACCTGCCGATACTCACATCCAGACCATGATTTATCATAACATTATTTTAGGGGAAAGTCAGGGAAAGTCAGGAAAAAGGGCGGGTCTAAACTGGTACCCAAATGATTGCAGTGTGTAGGACTCAACCCTTTAATTACATGTGTCCTACAAAGATATATATTATTGATCACATAAATGTCTGAAACTCAAAGAGATCTGATAATATGTCATGTTCATGTAATAAACGGTACTATGGATAAGTGATTAAAATGAACGTAGCATATGTTTATCTGGCTTAATATGGTTCATAATATGGACTGTATTAAGTATGGGTGTACAATAATGTGTCAACATATTATAAGAAGAATTACCAAGAAACAGAAGTAAGGAACAAAACTTTTAATCACGCACAGTAACGTCACTGTGTGTGAAAAATAAATGGAGAAATCAGAAGTATAAAACAACAATAAAGTTCACACTATGTACAAAGTCACCTCCTCCTTTTTTTAGGAGCCAGAATGCCAGGCTCACTAGGCCCCCTGGTGCGAGGCCTGCCACACCTCACTCTTGCCGTGCAAACTGGAGGTAGCCATGTACCACTGGAGGTGTACCATGGGATTCCCTCACTTTTTCCTGAGACATCATTCTTAGGCAAAATTGAGGGACCACATGGTACATCAACCAATAGGATCAGTTCGGCACCATTTGACTAGCCTTGTGTGATGTCACAGGCCTGATATAAGGCTTAGAACGTCTCAGGAGACCAGAAGAAGTGGAGAGGCCACATTAGTCTATGGGGGGGGGGGGGTGTTGGTAGGTTTGTTGGGGGGGGAAGGTAAGGGGGGTGTCATTTATGGTAGTATGTGCCCCAGGCAGGGAGGATAGGCAGCCCCCTGGGAAGCTACAGGGATTAACTCCTTGTATTCCATAGTGTTTATACCGCTATGACATACAATGGGTGGTAGGGTAGTTAGAGTATTTGTATTAACCCCTTCATTGCCATTATAGCTTCCAGCTGGTTAATAAACATATTTCTAATGGGAAGGCAGGTGCTAGGTATATATTGCTTGCAATATACAGTATACATGGCATCTTCCTGCGCATGTGGCTAATTCAAGTCAGCATTACAGCCATTACACTCCTTGATAAAGTGTACTCTGGCTTTTGATGTGACCTATTTATAATAACGTTATTTCCATGTGCTAACATTACCGGAGTTTAGTGGATCTGCAATATTAGGGTAAGTTTATTAGCATCTGATTTGGATATGAGTTAGCCTAACATCTGTTGAAATCTATCGATATGCTATTTTAGTGGTTATTTTGAGGTTTTAGTTAAGTTATTCTATTTAGTGGATAGGTGTTAGGACTATCGTAACAGTCATTTAAGCCAGGGGTCTCCAAACTCAGTCCTCAAGAGCCACCACCAGGCCAGGTTTTACGGATATACCTGCTTTAGCACAGGTGGCTCAGTCTTCAATTGAGCCACTGATTGAGCCACCTGTGCTGAAGCAAGGATATCCTGAAAAGCTGGCCTGACAACTTATCTGTGAGATATAGCAGAACGGTACTGACAGTACTAGCCTTTACTTGGAAAAACAAATACAATCACATGTAATGGAACATACCCCTCACTTGTTTGTTTATTGTTGTAAGGAGGAAATTATGATGGTATAGAAATAAAGAAAATTAAGGAAGTATGTACTGTATATTTGATATATACAGTTTAATTTGTCCACACACCTATACGAGCAGAATCACATATGGTACTGTTTAAGGACAGAATTTTGATGTATCAATGCATTACTTATATGACTTTTATATAACTCATGTGCACAAGATGTACTTTGAATTTTTTTTTGATTCAGTCATGATGGAACTATTACTATGCAATATAAAATGTGCATAACCAAATAATAAAAAAAAAAATTTTAAATCCCCGTAATCAAAAAATAAAGTGGCCTTTTCTAGTAACTCCAAAATGTGACAAACCGCTTCAAAAGTTCCCTTTCAAAGTGCATTTGCATGCTTTTCTATTCTGTAAGCCTTTCTCACATGTCCAAATTGTTTGTAAAAGGCTTTTTTTTTTTTTTAAAGAAGTGGTTTCACTCAAAAAATCGGTTTGTCAAAAAAACCTCCAACTCACATTTTTTAACTAAAATTATTATTGTAGTAGCTCCGTTATGCAAACTGCTTCTAAAAACTTTCACGCCACACCTTCTGAGCTAGGACCCAAAATCTTTTGACAAGTTTTGGCAAAAAAAAACTAATCCAAAACACGAAAAGAAATTAAAACCGAATATAAAACAAAAACAGGGGTTATCATCTCTAATAATAACCACAGACAAAGAACATTGCTTCAGGGAAAAAAGAAGTTAAGGAGAAAAAAAGGTGGCAGACACTAGATAAAGTGATTTATCTCCCTAAGGGTAAAGAATAGAGAGGGCACATTTTTGGGACGAATTTGGATCCGCAGTGGATCGGACGGTTCCTTTGGTCCACGGATTTCCACGGATCAATCTCAAAAAGGTTGATTTCGCTTTTTGCGGATTTTTTATTATTATTGCCAATACACTCCGCAGATTGCACAAACCGCTGACGGATTTGTAGAATCCAATTCACGGATTCAGTAATCCATTGGCGGATTCTTAAGAATCAAGGTTCACATTGAGAAAGTTTAAAGGTTTATAGCTCGCCCCTCCCCACTGTCCAAGTAAGCAGGTTTTCTTTTCATGCAGCTGGTTGCAAGACAGGTTCAATGCAAGGACCATTCTTCCTCTAATTATAGAGGTAAATAAGGATTTTAATCTGTTAGTGTTAGGACCTGAGATATTGTGGTCATGCCTTGAAAGTGGCTCGCAGGTTTATACGCTTTGGCCAAAGGGTTAGCTAAATTACCCTTTTTCAAGAGATATATAGGTATTTCACTGTGTATTTTTGTCACATTGGATGTTGCTCTGGACTTCTTTGTTTCTCACTTTGTTTTGGTCCAAACTGCAGACCTTTTTCAATGAGTGAATAAATATTAAACACTTGACCACTATTTTGGAGTGCTACTCTTTTTGCTTCATTTATAAGGGTAAAGAAAACATTTGATTGACAGACACTTTACCATTCTGAGGTCCCTAAGAAATTCAACAGAACTCTTATGTGAGATTCCATCTTCAAGTCCAGTTAAATGGAATGAAAACGACTTCACAGTATATTAAGTATGAGCCTTTGAATAAAACATGAGAGAGCACTCAATATTGTAGATCGTCACTGTAAGGTTTCTTTTCTCAGCAGAAAACTCAAATTCAACATCTTTGAGTGCAAGCATGGTACTAGGGCAGGCCAGCAAGAAGCAGCATCATCTCTTACCAAGCCCTTGAAGCACCGTCCTCCAGAACTGCACACGGTAGTGGATACTGAACTGCCTCTAGAAGTTCTTGTATATGCTCATATAAGCAAAGATCGCTACGTTTTGCAGCCAAATAGCAAACATTTGGCATAACATTTTTTTAAATATGCACATTTCTTGGAAATATAAAAAAATGTTCACAAAGGAAACTGCCAGGCATCTTGATTGCTAAATTATGTACATAGGTGTAACGGTGTTTCCTCCTCCCTCCCCCCCCCCAATCACAGATAGGGGCCATTACAGGGTGTATGTGGTGTATACCTGCTGGTAACAAGAGGGCTGAGTCGTCCGCGATGACTTTGGAACACAGGAACAGGCTTCTGGATTCCATAACCCAGATAATACTTAGCAGTGCAGCACCTCCATCTGCCGTAGGCCCCAGGGATATGAAGGTGATCTCCCACGGTAGAACTTGCACCTCTCCCCCCAGTTAGATCACACACCAGGCCGGAGGTACTGTATATTGCAAACAGGAACGATTTATGACTACACACTTTGCAGTAACACAGCTACGCAGCAGTCATCTGCCAGATACAGTCTCCTTAGATCAACTCTCACTGGAGATGGTCCCAGGATCGCCACTACAGGCCAAGGGTACCCGCAGCCATCCTAGCTCTTCCCCACCTTCCTAGCAGAGGCAGAGGTATAATCACACTCACTCCTCCCCGCAAGGAAGAGCACATGGGTAGGCCCCAATCTCAGGCTCCCTGCCGTGTGACCTGCCTTTCTCAGAGGGAAGGAACAACCTCTAACGTTAGGGTGGCCCTGCCCTTAAGTACAGCCAGAAAGCGGGCACCCCGTTATCAAAGCAACAACAGGATGTACCCTCACCCCCCCCCCCCCCCTACTATCACTCAAGTGCAGTGCCAAAGGTGAAGGTGAAAAACCCCATAATAACTACTGGCAAGGCCTGTTTATACCAGGACATATTGCCAGGCGAAGGGCAGATTAGTAGTCAGGGGTGACCCTGCTACATAGGTAATTAGCCATATCATTGCTCAAGAGAACTACAATAGGTGTCATGTGAACCAAAATTCTTTAGTTCCAATATGACCTTTTTCAGTGAATAGAAACAAAATCTGTCCTTAACTCTTACTCTCTCTTTTACTCAGAATTCTGTATATAATGTATATGTTATGAGACAATTAGGGGGAAAAATGTATCCAGAAAAAGAAATCTTGTTACGCTTGGCCATCTTTACAAATCAATGCTAAACCTTATGTCCTCTTATGGTCAATTCTGTTGAATGAGCCATAAGTACCTTCAAGGCTTAATAAATCTGGGTATTGTCTTTTCTTAAACTCTGAATGCAAAGAGACCTTTATTTTGCTGAGGCACAATATTAATCACTTTGACGGGATCCCATCTTGATAGTATAATTTTATAATAATCCCTTTGCTCATTCTTCTGCTAATATTGTTTTGACAGCTTTTTAGAGTAACACTCTGCAAACTTTTGTTCTGGTTCACACATCTGGCAATAACATATATTTTCTACATATAGTCTTGGAGTACAAAAATAAGTAAGAAGTGTTACTACTTGCCGTAGTGAGGTTAATTTAATTGTTGCTGACTACAGAAGAATGTAATAGCAGGAGGCAGGAAACGGGGTGATTTAAAAGAAGCATTATTGATAAATCTGTTGATGGATGAAATCCATGTCCATGCATTATTTAGGGACAGGAGATGTACACATGTTTGCCTGTACTTAATCTGCATTTTAAATAAACAAGAAGATACTTAACTCCAGTATGTTAGCAGAATATCTCAAGTGGGCCAGATAGAACCCTTTTGCAAACTTATTTCATTGCAATATTAATTTTGTTTAAGATCAAAGACCAAAGATACAGTTGTGTTATCCAGTCAACTGTTTATTACATTCACTTTTGGAGAGACTAGAATCAAATTGCTTTGTAATAGCCTGGTAATTCTAACAGTGGGCATCTGGCACAAAATAACTTTAGCTGAAATATTTGGTTGCCATTAATGCTATGGGTATTTGTAATAATGATGATAGAAGAACATTTTGATGAAATCATAGGTGGAAGTCAGGAAATAATCACATATGGGTCTGACCTCCTGACGAAGTACGTAGTGCGAAACGCGTAGAGGTTGCGACAGGTCACTCTGTGCTTATGCTGTGAGGCTGAGGCGGCGCTTGCAGGAAGTCCGTGCGGTGGTAACATCTTTGCGGTGGAGTGGTCCGGACCCCCTTACGCTCACCAGCGGGACCAGTTCGGCACTTCAGTGTAAGTTTCCGCCTCCCCCTTTCAGACTCAGACCTTTGTTCAGCCTTGCTACTAGCATCATCCTGTTATTTTACATCATGATTTTTGAGCATTTAGGTCTTTTTATTTATCTGTAAATGTAGTGTTTAGATCTAGTCTTTTAGATAGATCTACTTATGTTTTTATGTGGTCATTCTACATGATTAAGTGTGTGTTTGTATACTGAGGTGGGGTTGGATCCCCTCAGTTGATGCTCCTTATTCATGAACTTTGGTTTTAATAAATATATATATTTTTTCACTATTTCTAATCCCTTGTGCGCATTGTGTGCATTCTTTTTCGGGTCTGATAACCTTCCTATTTTCTATTACATATTATATCGATTTATAAAGGCACATCTTATGTTCCCCAGATCAGTAGAATCAGCGGCTGCAGGAATACTGCAAGAAGGTATCAATATGTGATTCTAAACAAATAGTTCTCTTTGAGTGATGGATGAAAAAGGCAGTGCACTGCCTAAAGAGCATAGGCCCCCACAGCAGCAGCAGGTAACACACCAACGCGTTTCGGGCCGGGTGGGGGGCTATGTCTGATCCCTTCATTCAATAAATTGTTTTTATGCCACCGTGAGCCTCCTCCTGCTCTTTAGGCAGTGCACTGCCTTTTTCATCTGTTCCTGTTGTCCTGCCTGGTGGATTGCACGCCGCTGATTTGCTGCTTTGAGACATCTCCCATGGATCCTGGAAGCTAACAGTGAGTTGTATCTGTGGGTTTCCATACCCTTATCTCTTACTGTATGGGACAAACTATGTACTGTTCATTGGTGCTTTATAGCACCAGGTACTAGTCCCCTATCCCTATTAGGGTATATACAAGCATATACAAGCACATTTGGAGTGGTCCTAGCGCAGACTTATACATTAAAGGGACTGGCTTATTCTGAAGCACTGGTTTTCAACACATCTATACTCTTAGAGTTATGGTAAGAAAGTCATTTTATGATGTGATTTGGGATAAAACAATAAAGCAAAAAGGGTTATGAATTGTGGGAATCACCACTAGTAATATACTTGGAACTCAATTAATACAGACCCATAATGTTGTATTAAAGTCGTTTTTAAAAGAATGAAGCAAACATTGTCTCATGGCATGCAAACATAAACATTCCTTTTGGTTCCACACATGGCTCGGAGAGCAAGCCAAAAGCCCATAAAATATATAGACTGGTGATACTGGCTGATCACAGAACAGATAGATTTCTCTTCTGTATGTACTCTGTACCCTCAAATACACTGTCATACCAGAAAGATACACTAAGGGTGCTTCCCAAGTAAATCACTGCTCTTTTTTCAGCATAGTGGGGAAACAGGGAAACATGCAAATTTCAGCTCAGAGCACTTCCTGTTTCTCTGGATACTTACCTGTGTAAGTGCTTCTGGTACTTGCTGGGTCTCAAATTTAACACAGCATGCTGTCAAATAGAAGCCACAATGTTGACATTGTAGCTTGCAATTGGCCTGTATGTACAGTAGCAAAGGTTTACAACCCCAACCCTGTCTTATATCATTTAAATAGAGATGCTAGGATCCTGCATCTATACCGCTGGATTCATACAACTAAAAAATATATATATTGGATCAGCACGCAAAACATAAATAAGAGAAATTATAAACTCATGTTTTCATTGTGGTCTCATCATGATTCTTCTTTAATTTATCAAAAAACAGCGACAATACAAAAAATATATCAGAACACACAAGGAAAGGTTAAATGTGCAAACTAGAGCAACGTTTCAAGGCCTCCTGGCCCCTTTATCAGGCTTGCTCTAGTTTGCACATTTAACAGTGTGTGTCTGCTGACTAACCTTGCCTTGTATATTCTGATATATTTTTTGTATTGTCGCTGTTACATTAAAAAAGAAACTTAGGGGAGACTTCCGGTGACGTCACCTGGTATGGAGTAGCAGCCCGAGAGCTCCGTGGACTCACCCGAATAAACCTTAAAATAAACACCCTTCCGCCTAAAATTTCCAACCAAAAAGATATCCTCTGGTGGGGGAAACAAAGATAGGATGTCCAGGCAACAAAAGAAACCGGCATCACAAGTAGTAACGAAGTACTTCTCCCTGCAGCAGACAAGCCCCGAACAGCAGCCTACTACACAAGATGGCGGCGGCGCACGCGGTGAACAAGCAGCACAGGGCAAGACTGCCAAAGCTAAAGAGACTGCCACACAGGAACAGCCTTTAACCAGGGCCTTTATGGAGCAGCTGATGGCGGCTCAACACACCAAAATGCACACATCCCTCCAAATGGAAATAAAAGCCGCGGTCCATGATCTCACGCAGCAGATTAATGGCCTAGCGGACAAAACCGCCACGCTGGAAGGCGAAATGGAGGAGACCCACACACGCCAGACAGCAACGGAGAACGAGATCTTCAGGCTCAGAGAGGAAATCACCATGCTTAAAGACGGATTAGAGGACCAGGAGAACAGGGATAGGAGGCAAAACCTCCGTATTCGTAACATCCCTGAGACAGTTCTTCCTGGCCTCCTCCGTCCATACCTTTTGGACATGTTTAAGTCTGTGTGTGACACAGTAAAAGATGAGGACTTGGAAATAGACTGAGCCCATAGGGCCTTAGGGCCCAGATCTGAGGACCCTGGAAGAAGGCGAGACGTAATTGTAAGG
>WSYH01001052.1:0-143966 GCA_036426205.1 Ascaphus truei | reverse complement strand
TCCTAGCCTATGCGACCATGTCTCTCTCCGTCGCGCATGCGCCTCCTCTTCCAGGGTTTTTAATTGTATCGGGCGGCCATCACGCAGGACCAGTAACCCAAAGGGAAAGGTCCAGCGATAACGGACCGCCCGATCCCTCAGGACCCTAGTGATGGGCCAGAGGGCTCTCCGACGGGCCAAAGTGGCAGGGGACAGGTCCTGAAACACCACTATCTTCGTCCCCTCGAAGTCCATAGAGGGGGTATTTCGGGAACACTTTAGCACTTCTTCTCTCGTGCGATAGTGGTGCAGGCGTGCTATCATGTCTCTGGGGGGGTCAGCCGGTTGGGGTTTGGATCGGAGTGCTCTGTGGCAACGATCCATGTGTAGCAGCTCTGCAGGGGACTCAGGACATATGTGCTGAAGCCATCTTTGTACAAAGTCTTCGCAATCTCCTATAGATTCCGGGATCCCCCGGAGACGCACGTTATTTCGGCGATCTCTATTTTCGGCGTCCTCCTGCCGGTCCCTGAGCTCGTTGATCTGCGCCTGCAATTCCCCAGTTTTCTTTGTGTTTTTTTGGGTTGCTTTGATATTACCGTCCACCCGCACCTCCATCTCCTGCACGCGGGTCCCCAGTCCCCCTACCTCCTTGGTCAGTGCACGGATCTCCGCCTGCAGGACCCCCTTCAGGTCATTGTACAGCCGCTCTATATCACAGCGGCGGACCGGCAGGAGTCCCTGATCTTGCAGTTCTCCGTCTCCTTCTGATTCCGATCCCGGGTGGGAGACAGGGGCCATTGCTGCTGAGGCCCTGCGGGATCTTCTGTCCCCGAAATAATCCGGCAAACCCTTCTTGCTGGGGGTCTTTGTCGTTTTTTTGGACATTGTATTGTTCTTGGTCAGTTGGGAGCAAAAATCCGTTAAGTTTTAAGAGCTTTATTCCGTTTTTTCGTCAATTTTGTCAGAACGGGGCATGGAGCAACAGAGTCACACAGCCATGCAGTCTGACCTCGCGCATGCGCCTCCTGATTAAAATCACTGGTTATGTTTTAGTAACTGCAAGAGACTGTGTCCAGGGACCTGGCACAGGGTAAAGATATCCCGGCTGGGATAGGGAATCCCTATTAAAGGAGAGCTCACCTTTCAAAGGGAAGCACTGACTCAAGATGAGTGGCTAGACATTCTACTGCGTGGGGCAGCTAGCCCACATCAATCAATAAAAATGCTCTTATTCGAACACCCTCTCGTGTACATGTGTGGAGTGAATGTACAGAGAGGAGCACCACGGAGGAGTTCCTCAACAGGATCATCCCCATGCAGACACAGGGACCCTGATGAGGTGGAGGCGCTGCACTGGAACTAGGTGAGACTCAGCACACTACCTCAGCTGCCTGTCTGGATGGGTCCTCCCCACACACCATCATGCGGGAGACTCAGGAGTCCTGTTGCCAACAGGTGCACCACCAGACACTACCACACTGTAATGGGGGCCGGTTAGACCACAGGGGCCAATGTGAGATTGGGTGGGTCAGGCCGGTTCACAAAAACCGTTACATATATAACAGTGTTCGACAAACCTATACATTTGCACGCCCCGGGCGAGTGGATTTAACATCGTGGCGAGCTCCTATTGGCTCAAGCAGCACACGTGTGGTACTAGGTGGCGAGTAGATTTTTTTGTTCGGCGAGTAGATTTTTTGGTGATTTGTCGACCACTGTGTATATATATATAATATATATATATATATATATATATATCTATATATATATATAGATATAGATATATATATATGTATAGATGCATGCATGCATGCATGCATACATACATACATACATATAAACCATACAATACCGTTTGAAGCACGAGATCAGGAGACAGCACTCTGGTAAGTTTGATCACAAGTTTTTGTATTGAAAAAGACACATAAACCGACGTTTCGGTCCCCCAGTGGGACCTTTCTCAATATGATAAACAATCGTAATTCATAAAGAACAACTAACAAAAAGGAGACCTCAATATAATTCATGTTATGAATATATTTCTAAAATATGTAACTAAAATATCACAAACAGGTGATAAATCTATTAGTAAAAATGAATCTTGTAAATATTTCAAAATGAATCTTAGTGTTAAAAAGGATACTCAATAAATGCATGTAGATGTTATATGCAAAAGCGGAGATATAATGAGAAAACAAGGAGTATCGTAGACCAAACTATGGTAAATGATTTCTACACCTCCCACTTCAAAGACGAGAGGGGTGATATATAAAGGAACCACCGGGAGAAGAGAAGCATAAACTATTTAATCAATGCAATAATGTCAATGCATTAATTTAAACCATCAGGGGCAAGGGTGTCCAACATGTAAATCCAGAACGATTCCCTACAACACAAGGTCTTGATCCTATCCCTCCCCCCCCCCACGATGGAGGGGGGAATATGCTCAAGTCACATAATGGTGAGAAGCCTGGGGTCCTTATTATGATGTGTGCCAAAGTGTCTCAACACACTATGTGTAAGAAGACCCTTAACCACACTCCTCCTGTGTTCAAGGAATCTTACAATGAGAGGATATATGGTCCTCCCATTGTACTGCATCCCACAGGGACAACAAAGACAATAGACCACAAAAGTTGTTTGACATTCAATGTGGCCTCTAACCTCATAATGATTGCCTTTGGAATTTGATTTGAAGTCAGTACCAACATGTATCTGGTGACACATAATAGATCTGGTCCTCATGCATCTGAAATTGCCATTAGAAATGTCATGAGCTGGTTTCGCTATTTCCTTAAGTGTACGTTGTGCTACAGTACAAGGTTTTTGATATTTTTACCTTTCTTGAAGACAACCGGTACTCTTTTCAGCAATATATCACATAGATGATTTCCAGTGGGTATGAATATTTTTTGAAATTTTACAAGCCGATGAATTATATCTGTAATGAATTTAGAAGGACCAAAACCACTCGTCAAGCTCTTAGTAGAACCAAAGACCGAACTGATCTTCTCAAAATATCTCAAATGAGATTGACTAATCAGATAATCTCTTTCCTGACTTTTAACCTTAGAAAGTGCCACATTGACACTGACTTTATTATATCCTTTAGCCAGAAAGCGATCAACCAATATTTGTGATTGGTGATTGATTATATACAGTATATAAAATCAAAAACGAATAGACAATACCATTCTGTGGCTAACAAAATGCTTTTATTTGTGCAAGCTTTCGAGATACACTGATCTCTTCTTCCAGCGGTGTTACAATGGATAAAGCAAGAAAGGTTTTTACTTAAAAACAGTGCATCTTGGAATGTATCTGACTGAAGCCTATCCCTCTCCCCTTTGCAGTATTCGATTTATGACTTAAGGTGTCAAATCCCTAATGTTAGTGATGTAAGAGTATGTGTATGTGTGTAAATTTAAACGTATAAAGCATATATAAAACAACACAAAATAGAGAGAGCCCATAACAAGCACTCGAGATGATCAAAAGTTAAGTACAAAAGAATTTATTAACCAAATCACAAGAAAAGTTGGTAGTGAATATACATTGTGGGTAGTGAATATACATGATGTTGGGGGTTGGCAGCTGGATTGGAAGAAATGCTCTTCAGGAGATAACAGCAATTTCATGTCACGCCCCCATGGCCTAAGAAGCAGTCGGTGACTGAGGTTAAGGCTGTGAAACAAGTAGCGCAACAGAATATCAAACAGCAGTTAAGGTGTGAACACGTGCAATAAAGTACCAAAATGCAGACAGTTCCAGTACATGCTCCTGTAGTAATTACTACCAGTGCAGGCTAAGCTGGAGAGGTATTTCACATACAGCCTATTAATAAATGTGGCAGATTCTATGCCAGAGACAGGATAGCAAATAGATAAAAGAAGTGTAGGCAGCACTCGCCACGGAAGTCGTGTATTCAAATGTCCTTTTTCTGAGTGCATGCGATCTGATTGATCACTGTCAGCTCCACTATAGTAATATACTTTACTGTTAGAAAACCACAACACCCCACATGCCTCAAAATGAAAATATAAAATCAGGCTTTTTTTAATGTCATCTTAATAATTCATTGTAAAAACAGGGGCCAAGATTTCCAACAAATCCGGCCATTTCTCACATATTACGTCATCACTGCTAGAATATAAACAGTCAATGGCGCCAAAATGGTACTAGCCACCGGAAGGGCGCACTTAACCTTGTGTCATGTGGGTGTGCATCATGACATCACTCTCCAGTCACTACTCCTGGAATTAGCCAACTTGTCTATATGCAAGTCCAGGAAGCAGTGTATGGTTAAGGAGGCTCCTATTGCCTGCGAGACACTGTTCTGGGTGCTAGTGTGCTCATATAATCATAATATCTATCAGAGTTCACCCAATCCGTGGTCACTGAGCAGGTACCAAATTTCACCTCCCAATGGGCCTTAGCAGGTGCTCTGCTCGGTATCCCCCCATTTGTTTTGAACTACACTTCCTCTTTTACTGCACTTTATTTTTTATTTACATATGCACTAGCAAATTGGTTTCCTTTATACTTTAGTTTCTAAAACATTCAGGACCCGTACAAGCTCATATTAAACCCCCAAAATAACCACAACATCCAGTGAAACTTATACACAGTACAGTGCCTAAATATATACTGTATGTATAGATATCTATTAAATAAAATGGTCTTTTAGTTTAACATTTTGGCCAAAGTGTTGGAAGCCCCTGAGACACTACACGGCAGCCCACATCTCAAGGGTCCCTACACTAATATAAATTCTTAATAACCTGTGCATTACCAGGAAGAATGATTTATAATAAATCTGTCAAAATTAGTTGCATAGTTCTAAGTCTGATTGAAGCTTTTATTAACCTGTACATTACCAGGAAAAGCACTCAGTATTAGATTTGTCACAATCATACTGCAAGCAAGCAAGTTCCCCTGAGAGTGGGAGATGCTATGGAGTGAGCTTTTAACCATTCAAATGTGGGAGGGGTGAGCTTCAACAAGGTGGGAGGAGCCATCCTCCAATCAGCCAAGACTAGCTGAACAAGAATTGCAAAACATACAGGACCCCGTACAAGCTCATATTAAACCCCCAAAATAACCACAACATATATATATATATATATATATATTTGAGGGTGGCTCCTCCCACCTTGTTGAAGCTCACCCCCTGTGTGGCAACAAGAGGACTGAGTGCTCTGCTGAGTTGTGGGGAGAACAGGACAGGATTTACATGGTACCTTATTCGTGGTTGCAGCGCCTCCAGTCAGCCTGGGTCCTGTGGATGGAAGGATGGTCCATTCTGACACCTTTTCTTGGATCTCAGACAGTGAATCACACTGATGATGGTACAATGGTGTTTATTGCAGGTACAGATCTCACACACCTTTTGTGGAGCACTGTATACTCTGTGGGCACTTTATTGATGTGTATTTTCACACATATACACACACATAAACTCTTACATCACAAGCATTCGGAGACCATTTAACACCTAAGGTCATAAATCACATACTGCACAGGGGGGAGGGATAGGTTTAATCCACAGATAACATTTTAAAACTTTTCTTGCTTAATCCATTGTAACATCGCCCAAAGAAGAGATCAATGTATCTCAAAAGCATGCACAGAAAAGCACTTTGTTAGCCACAGAACGGTACCGTCCATGAAGTTGTGCCTTTGCCCTTACTCTTTGAATGTTGTGCTGATCCACCTGCACCTACCTTGTATTGATTCTCGCCGTCTCCTTGTGATCCTACCTTATCGTGCTGGTCTTCTCCCACCACTACCCCACACTGTCCTCGTTTGGTTGCTATGCTTGCAATATTCTATCTATGGATGATCATTATAACTTAGTTCTCTATGGCATGATTTAAGCTTGCATTCTGGCGGCGCGTGCACAGCGCGTTACCGCAATCTACGGTCTGTAACCAGCGTTTTTAGGCACAGGGGGGAGGAGGGGGAGACACAGAGACTGTATCATTTAGCTCCTATGCAAGGGAGCCAGGGGAAGCAATACACAACCACACCTCAACAGTACTGCAGTGGGAATGCAGCACCACCTCGCTATGCCAACAGGAGTGTCCCGGGAGTACAGGAATCAGACAGGCCACACCCCCCAGTTACGGGCATGTTGGAGGGGGGCAGTTAACTCCCCATTCAGCTAGCTATAGAAGTTCTGGAGCCACATCACATCTGTTTAGTGTAAAGGCTGCATGTTTGTGTGTGGAGTGGAGATCCCATCCCAGCATCTGATTGGCTCCCTGGCACACCATATGACGCATCACCGCATGGGAACAATATCCTGTTGTAGCCCCTGCTGACTGACGCGTCACTGTACGCAGTGAGCCAGTGAGCGAGGAGGCACTGGGGACTGCCAGGTAGAAGGTAAGGGGCTGGTGGGGAGCGTGCACGTGGCCACGCGCGCCCCTGGCTGCAACGGGGACTTAGCCTATGATGTAGATGTTCTCTGCTTGTTTTACTATTGTCCTTTACATTAACAATAATCACACACCAAGATTATTTAATATTATATGGTACAGACGAAACAACGAGTATTCTTAAGCTTGCCTTAAACTAGCCCAGTGTTACGACTCGCGGTCCCTCGCGCATCCCTGCGCGGACTCCGCGTGCCCGCACTTACCTCTGTTCCATCCTGACAGCTGCTGGCAACCTTCTGCGCTGTCCTCCGTCACGCGCCTCTCCCAGCACACGCAGAGCGCTCCTCACAGGAGCGTCAGTCCCCACTGACGCGCTATGCAGGCGTAGGATTGGAGGGCAGAGGCGAGACGCGTCACCGTCGTGTGATGTACGCGCGCGACGCACGCGCAACACCCCCGAGTGATGAGTCAAGAGGAACTCATTAGTTCCAGCACTGCCAGCTGTCTCTTCCCATCCAGCCTGTCCCTGGCCCCCGCAGGGGTTACACCTCCGCTCCACCCCCTGGGGTGATTGGTCCTTGCCTGCTTCTTATGGTCAGCTGTGCCACTAGCACTTCGGCTGAGCATAGACTCACGTTATCTGGTGTTTGTCTCTGCCTTCCTTGTCTTGTTACTTTGTCCTAGTTCTGTTTACCCGTGTACCGACTCTGCCTGCCTATGGAACCCTCGCTCTCTGGAACCCCGACCCTGGCTTGAACTTTGACCATCCGTATCTCTCCTGCCCTGACCCCTGGCTCTGGACTCCGACTATCCAATCTTCTCCAGTTCTGACCTTGGCAATAGTACCTCACACGCTCTGGACCTCTCCCGCATCGGACCCGACAAGTATACGTTTACTCTGATTTTTCCTGTCCCAGACTCGGCCAGCAAGACTACGCTACATTCCGGACGCTACGCTACATTCCATTCCGTGTCTGTGGCTGGTGGCTACTATTCCCATCTCAGCACAGGGGTCTCGTCTAGTTTGTGGCGAGCACTGCGTAATACCCGGTTAAATGCTGGGTACATGCTGGGTGTAACCTGGCTAGTTTAAGGCAAGTTTAAGGCATTTCTGCATTGACTAATGACCCATCGGATTAACACAGCAGTGATCCCTGGCAGTCCCATTCAGTTTGATGGGCCAATCTGATGGGCCATTAGAAAATGCAGAAATGCCTTAAACTTGCATTGAACTAGACCCAGCATGTACCCAGCATGTACCTGGGCCTTTTTGGCGATTGCCAGTGGTTTGTGTTAGAAAAACCGTCGGCACAACAGTATAGTGAATAACAATGAAATAAGTGCGAACAGAATTAACAGAGCATTATTGGCACAATTATTCTCTTCTTGTCTTCACTACATGTACAGTACATGGTGTAAGGAATCCGTTCCTGGTTTTGGCTGGAGCTCACTCTTGCAGAGTTGGTGAGCTCTCAGACAGACCTTCCCTTGGATTTGCAAGCAATATCACCTGTGCTTGCAATCACTGCAGCTCTGTCTCTCTGCTCTGGCATTGGAGGAATTCCCACACATCCCTGACTTGGGATTGGCTGCCTGCCCTTCTTATACTGGGCTCTCCTTTTCCCTCATTGCTGAGCATAAACCAAGATTCACTTGGATGTAACTGTGTTTGCCTCAAACACTCCTGCATTAGCCTTGTTCCTGAGATCTGCTGCATTCACCCCAGGCGGAGGTCTGGTTCCTGTACTGAAGCACTGGATCCCCAGTGCTAGTCTTGCCTTGTTCCTGAGACCTGCTGCATTCACCCAAGGCAGAGGTCTGCTTCCTGGTTCCTGTACTGAAGCGCTGGATCCCCAGTGCTAGTCTTGCCTTGTTCCTGAGACTTGCTGCATTCACCCTTTGCAGAGACCTTAATCATGGGCCGCTCCTGCTCCTCACACAGAGGCCATTCCCACGCTTCAGCTGCTATGCTGAAGCGTTTCACACCAGGCTACCAGTTGCCAAACCCCAGCCTTGATATCGACTACTCTGACGTCTCCAACTCTGACTTGTCCATGGATTACCCTGCCTTGTCCAACCCTGAACCGGCTACGATTGACTACGAACTGCGCAATCCAGAACCGGCTTTGTGGTCTAAGGTCGGTGTATTTATATCCCCACCTCAGCCCCTCGGTCTGGTGCCGGTTTGTGGCGAACACGTCTGTTACCCATGGTCACCACATACCGAGTTGGGTAGCGCCATATATCTTCAGAATTTTTTTTTTAGCTTTGAGCCATCTCTTTCTGAGTTTTGTAGTTGGTTCTTGCATACTCGTTGTGTTCACTATCTCACGTGACTATTTATATATATGGTTGAATATTTATTTCACAATTCATCAGCTATATTAATCATGTGGTTTTGACAATCGTTGTTTCATCTTATTCATACTGCATTGTACTGCTGGGAACTTCTCCCATGTTATATATGAACAAAAAATACAGCACCACGCATGTAAGTAGCAAACAAAGGAGTGTATTTAGAAGACCATGGAATAAACCAACTCTTTTGTTTGCACTTAAACATGTGGTGCTGCATTTTTTGTCTAGTCTGACTCGATTGCTTTCACGGTCGCTGTTATGGGTGATGTCCACGTGTATATATATATATATATATATATATATATATATATATACAGTCTGTGAGGATCTCTAGAGATCCAATATACAGGCACAGCACACGACACATCACAAAAAGTGATTCTATATAAGTGATATATAAATATATCAATTTAAATTCTATCAATTTAAACTATATTTTATTAAAGTAAGGAAAGAAAACAGAAAAAAGAATGGTGTAAAACAGCGCTAGTAAATAAATTAAAACACTTATATGTTAAAAAACTGGCAGCCAGGTAAACACTGACAGTACAGTCAGTCAAAGCACAATTAGAAAAAAAGAAGAACCGGCGCCACAGTGAATAATGAAAACCAAACCAATAGAATGTAATGTCCAAATGGAGTCCTGTTAAAGTTGGTAATCAAGGATGCTCACGTCAACGATGTGATATGAAAAAAAGAAGAAAAACAAATTATGGTGCAGTAACTCAAATTAGGAGGTGAAAAGGTGGACTAAACACACAAGACAAACAGGACATACAAACCAAGACAAACACACATGAAACGTAACACTAGCACAGGCCTATTAATAAAGAAATGCTGATTTAATAAGGTGGAGGGTGAATGAGACACGCATCCGGAGGGGCAAAATTACAACCCTACTCACAAGATGCCAGATAAAACAAGCAGCGAACTGGGGACATGCAGCTGGGCTTCCAAGATGGCGACCGGGATCCTCTCACTGGCGTCCTCACGTGACAGGGGTGAAAGGCTGAATCCCTCAGGTGATACAACTTCCGAACGGATGTGACGTCACGTCCGCTGGAGATCCACACCGGACGTTCTTAGAGCACTAGTCCTCCACTGGTGAGCCGCAATGTCCTCAAAAGTCAACCGCTTGACTTAACTAAAAATCGCCAGATACACACTTCTCCAAACCTGGAACAGCACTAAAAACACTGGAAACTTCCCGACGCGTTTCGTACGCATGCGCGTACTTCTTCAAGGGATGTGCCAACCCCTTGGACTCTATGGTATATATACCATCAGTCCTGAGCTCTGATTTGTTAATTAATGATTGTATTAAATTAACCCCATATTGGGCATACTCGAGGCGGCACTGGGGGATAGGCAGATGCTAAACAAATACACAAAAAACACAAAAAACTTAGACAACATTAAACATAATGACATTAATACATAAAAACATTAAAACATTAAAACATTAAAAAGCATTAAGAAAATAAATATTAAGAGGCAGACAATTGAATGATTCATAAAAAAGCCTTAAGTTCAAAGTCTATGTTTAACCCTTTAGGGGACATAGTTTTCAGTTCATATATCCAGTAAGCTTCACGCATACTGGCCTGCTGGAGTCTATTTCCCCCTCTTGGGTTAACATCAACTATCTCGATAGCCTGACAGCAAAGACCATTAGGGTTTTTATCATGACAAACGAGAAAGTGATGTGAAACACTGTGTGTCACCAAGCCCCTTTTAATATTGTAAATGTGCTCGTAGATACGTCTTTGGAACGTCCTCCCTGTGCTGCCTACATATTGCAAGCCACAGGGGCATTGCAATAGGTATATAACATATATTGAATGACAGTTAATAAATTTTTGTATGGAGTAGCTCTTATTAGTGACGTTAGATTTAAACTGTCTAGCACTCTTACTATAGAGGCATGCTGTACACTTAGCACAGGTATAAAGGCCTTTCAAGCTCCCTCCTTGTCCCTGCTTATGTTGTTTCACTGGACAGCTGGGGGCTAGCTTTGACTTAAGGTTATTGGCCTTTGAAAATATGATGTTAGGTCTTTTGGGGAGAATGTCCACTAACACCTCATCTTGTAACAAGATTGGCCAATATTTGTTAATAATTTGTTTTATTTTTGGCGCCATCTCATTATACTGCGTAATGAACGCTACCTGCTTATTACTCCTTTCTTGCGTATCCTTTTTTTTATATTGGAGTAAAGTGTCTCTATGTATCCCATTGACTTGATTAAAAGCTTCATTAAAGTCAGACTCTGAATATTTTCTATTAATAAATTTTTGTTTTAGATCTTCAGATTGGATCATAAAGTTCTCTACTTCGGAACAATTACGTTTAAGGCGTACCAGTTGGCCTTTAGGAATGTTTCGCAACCACTGGGGGTTATGCTGACTATCTGCGCGTACATAATTGTTAGCCTGCACAGGTTTAAAAAAGGTCTTAGTGTGCAGTATTTCATTTTTAACATATATGTGAAGATCTAAGAAATTAATGTGCTCAATGCTAGAACTACAAGTGAATTTAAGATTAAGGTGATTGTGATTAAGGTATGTGCAAAAATTATCAAGTGATTCCTGAGTGCCTGACCATACAAAAAACACATCGTCAATGTAGCGCCGCCAGAGCACCAGGTTTGCTCCTAGAGGACAGTTGTTCCAAATAAACTCCTCCTCCCAACTGTCCATAAAAAGGTTGGCATAACTAGGAGCAAACCTCGTGCCCATAGCGGTACCACATTTCTGAATGTAATACTGTGAGTTGAATGTGAAATAATTGTGTGACAAAATAAACCTAATACCGTCTATCAAAAAATTCCTTTTAATGGGTGAATAATTACTTGAAGTTTCCAATTTGCGAGACACGGCCACACAACCTTGATGATGATTAATGACAGTATATAAAGATGTTACATCAGCCGTGGCAAGTATATAGCCACGCTGCCATTTTAGATCTTTTAAAATTTGTAAAATATGTGTCGTGTCTCGCAAATAGGATCTAACACCAGTGACAACAGGTTGGAGATGGTGATCAATAAATTGTGAAAGGTTGGAAGTGAGGGAAGAAATACCTGAAATAATAGGTCTCCCCGGGGGTGCAGTTAAACTCTTGTGTATTTTAGGTATAAAATAAAATAACGGTGTACGTGGAAACTGAACCGACAAAAAATTAAACTCATCTTCACATATTGCTCCACTATCTATGCCAGAAGTCAGCAATTCTCCAAGTTCGGCCTTAAATTTGACCAAAGGATCACCGCTAAGGGGGAGGTATGTGGTTCTGTCACTCAAAAGTCTATTAGACTCCTGTAAATAATAATCTTTGTCCATCACCACAATACCCCCACCCTTATCAGCTGACTTAATAACAATGGAGTCATTCTTCTCTAGATTTTGGACTGCCTCTTTTTCCTGAATATTAAAATTATCCTTTTGGATTTTGTAAGTTCTGCATGAATTCTCAAGATCTGTACTAACCATTTCTACAAATGAGCTCACCAGGTGTCCTTGGGCGAACTTAAGGTAGAAAGTGGATGTTGGCTTAAAGATCCTTTCATGAGGGTTAGTCATACTGAGTGCCTCTCTATTAGGGCTCATTTGGTTGGATATTGCGTCCCTAGCAAAATATTTTTTCAGGGCGAGTTTGCGAGCAAATTTGTGGACGTCTATAAATAGGTTGAAACTATTTGGTCCACAAACCGGGGCAAATGTAAGGCCTTTGTTGAGTACCCTCTTTTCAATATCAGTTAGATGGTGTTTGCTGATATTGAAAATATTGGAATACTCAACCCTATTCTTTAACTGATTTCTACTAGTACCTCCTCTTCTCCCTCGGACCCTGTCTTTCTTTTTTTGTAATTCATAGGAGGTTGATTTTCGGATGGTTGTTTGACAATTTCCACCTCTGGAAAGATATGCTCTCTCTCTTTCCTCCATTCTAAAAAAGAAAAGTTGGACTTAATGGCAGGTGTAGGGAGGGGTGTGTATGAAATGCTCTCCGCATCACTCTCAGATCCTATATCGGACAGCAGTGTGTATCTATTGCTGACCGGTATAGGTATTGACTGTGGTAATGTCAGTGCATCATACCGTTCCTTGGCTCTTTTTTGCTGCAAATATAAACTTTTGTCATGTAACGGTGGTTTAGTAGGAATAAATGGAGTAGGAACTAATACATTAGTAATGGGTCTCTTAGGGCCAATTTTCACTTCCTTATGCATAAATTTGCTCCTATTGGCCTTAAGCTCTTTGGATCCTATTAGTGGAGTTGGTTTCTTAATTTCTACCTTAGTGGCATTAATCTCCTTGGTTTTCTTTGACCAATCTCTTTCGCAACCTGTATCGTAGTCCTGCTTATCTCTAAAAAATTTCAGTTGTTTAGTTTGGACTATTTCAAGTTCGGCCTGATCCAACCTTTTTTTAATGGTCGGTTCTAAAGCAAGCAACTCATTATTGTCTTTGTATGGTTCAAGTTGAATTTTCATATCTAAGATGTGATCATCCAACTCAATTAGGGTTTTCCTTTATGTTGGAAGAGTGAAGAAGATATTTCTGAGATTAATTCATGTTTGAATCTTTGCAATGAGAGTGATGGAGTAGGAGAGAGGGTCAGGAACATATTGGTAGATTAACTTGGATAGCAGGGATATTAGACAGTGACAGAATGTATAGAAAATGATAATGACAGCGGGTAAGTTTTTATGAATGCAGGTCTCAAATGCCTCAAGAGAATAGGAATGTATAGAGAGATCACTATGTGATGGCAAATAACATCAGGTCGATTGACAGATACATTTGGAGGTGCTGCGAGATTCAGACCTGGGGTGTGTACAAATTATAATATATATTATCTAATAGATTTCATATTATTATTAATAAATATATATATATATATATCTATATATATCAAAAAATAAATAGATGATACCGTTCTGTGGCTACGAATGCTTTTATTTGTGCAGCTTTCGAGATACACTGATCCTTCTTCCGGCGATGTTACAATGAATGAAGCAAGGATTCCTTAAAACAGCACACTGTTTTTAAGTAATCCTTGCTTCATTCATGTACACATCGCCGAAAGAGATCAGTGTACTCGAAAGCTCCACAAATAAAAGCATTTCGTTAGCCACAGAACGGTATCATCTATTATTTTTTGTTATTGAAGCTCGGCTAACACGGTACTGATACCTCTGAATATATATATTCTATATATATATATATAATATATATATAGATTATATATATTATATAGATATAGCTCTATGCACCAACAGTTTCATGAGAGAGAATGAACAGTTTTCTAATATTTCATTCCACTCTTTATAAATTGCCATTGTGTGCATCAGCAGTAGGTTTTTTCCGGACCCTAAGCCCCCTTGGAATGCGGTGATTTTCCAAATACTTGCTCAGTGTGGTGGCCTCCCACCACTGTTTGCTTTCTAACATAAGTGTCTTCTCCAACTGAGCAAGTATTGGATGAAAATCTTCAGTCACATTTACAATAGATTGGACTGAACTGGATCACTAAAAATATGATCAACATTCACATTTCTGCGAGATCTCATAAAAAGAGAACTCATGATAACTTTGAATTTACAATGAGTAAATTATTAAATGACACACAGGACAACAGTGTTTCACATCACTTTCTCGTTTGTCATGACAAAACCCTAATGGTCTTTGCTGTCAGGCTATCGAGATAGTTGATGTTAACCCAGAGGGGGGAAATAGACTCCAGCAGGCCAGTATGCGTGAAGCTTACTGGATATATGAACTGAAAACTATGTCCCCTAAAGGGTTAAACAGACTTTGAACTTAAGGCTTTTTTTGTGAATCATTCAATTGTCTGCCTCTTATATTTGATTTTCTTAATGCTTTTTAATGTTTTAATGTTTTAATGTTTTTATGTATAATGTCATTATGTTTAATGTTTGTCTAAGTTTTTTGTGTGTTTTTTGTGGTAATTGTTATATATCAGAACTGTGACAATGTCCGTACCATCCAGACAGAGGGTCCGTCAGTGAGCCCTTAACTGCCAGGTACCTCCCTGCCACGTGGTTGCCATTGGATATGTCCCGTTCGCGAACTTCTCATATAGTGTGTGTTTAGGCTTGAGGTCATTCCCAGGGTTAGTTGAAGCCCGCCTCTTAGACCGAGAATGGGATACTGTCTCTCTATTGAGCACGCTACTAATCACCGGTGGTTGTAGCTTACGGGAAGAGGAAGGACCCTAGGCCCTGCATCTACATGGAGCTATGTTCGAGGAGTGGCCCCTTATATATACCGAGGTGACAGTAAAAACGGAGGACCCTAGAGCCGGTTCTGCCCAAGAGATTGCCCCGGTGGCTACATTTTCCCCATCCCAGACAGGCCTCAGCAGGGGTGAGGCTAGTCCAGAGTCAGTTTGTGACCGTCGATCTGGTAGCAGAAGCTGCCGCTTGTTGGAAGAACTGGTGCTCACGGAAGTGATACAGCAACTGGCTGACAACCTACCCTAGTCATCACAAGCCCACCAGTATCACAAATGAAAATGAATAGGTGAAGAAAAAAGTGCGCAACTAATGTAATACGTGAGGTGATGAATATATAAGGTAAAATACGTGACCTTAAATGAACAAATCAGAGCGTCTGCAGCTGCGGTATAGGGAGGGCTCAGGAACCCCCTAGAACTAGTAGATAAAAACACAAAAAACACAGCGCACAATGCTCATAGTGCATTAAAAATTATATTGACATAAACAATAAATAAGGTGAGTATCGTGCGTACATCAAGATGATGTTAAACAAGCATTTTCGGGATATTGTTACCCAAACACCACGTGGAAGCCGGATCAGATGTCCTCACATGTATTTGGAAGCTGGTTCCTTGGACACCAGTTCCTGTTCAGGTAAGTATGGAGTCTCTGAAAGTCCTTGCTCCCACATAGGAATCAACACGTCTGCAGCTCTACCCTGAAGCTGCTGGCCAAACCTTATGCGCGTCTCCGCACGCGCCTATCCCAGCACACGCCAGAGCAACCGCTCCTCACAGAGCGTTCAGTCCCACTGCACGCGCTATGCAGGCCAGTTAGAGATTGCGCAGGCAGAGGCGCGACGCGTCACCGTCGTGTGATGTACGACGCCGACGCATCACGACCAACACCCCGAGTGATGCGTCAAGAGCGAACTCATTACTTCCAGCCACATGACCAGCCTGTCTCTTCCATCCAGACCTGTCCCTGGCCACCGCAAGGGGTTACACCTCGACTCAACCCTGGGTGATGCGTCTGCCTGCTTCTTATGGTCCAGCTGACTGCCACCAGCACTTCGAGCTGAGCAAAGACTACACGTTATCTGGTGTTTTTGTCTATGCTGCCTTGTCTGTTACTTGTGTCCTAGTTCTGTTTACCCGTTGTACCGACTCTGCCCTAGTCCCCTGCCTATGGAACCCTCGCTCTCTGGCACCCCCGACCCTCGGCTTGAACTTTGACCATCCGTAATACTCTCCTGCCCTGTGGACCCTAGGCTACCTGGGAAAACCTCCGACTATCCAATACTATCTCCAGTGGCACCTGGACAATAGATACCCACACGCTCGCCGACCTACTCCCGCATCGGCACCCGACAAGTATACGTTACTATGGATTTTTTCCTTGTCCAGACTCGGCCAGCAAGTACCTACGCCCTACATTCCCGGACGCTACGCTACATTCCATTCCGTGTCTGTAAGGCTGGTGCCGAGGGCTAATATTCCCATCCTCATCACACGAAGGCGTCTCGTCTAGTGTTTTGTGGCCGAGCACTTGCGTTAATACGCCGGTTAATCGCCTGGAGTACATGCTGGGCTGTAACCTGAGTAGTTTAAGGGCAAGTTTAGGCATTTCTGCCATTCGACTAATGACCCATCGGTCTAACACAGCGAGTGATACCCTGGCACATACAGCTCCCATTCAGTTGATGACCGGCCAATCTGATGCGGGCATTAGAAAATGCAGAAATGCCTAAACTCATGCATTGAAAAGAACCCGCATGATACCCAGCATGTACAGGGGCCTTTTGGCGATTGCCAGTGGTTGTGTTTATGAAAAAACGTCCGGCCACAAACAGAAGCTGAATAACAATGCAAAATAATGCGCGACAGAATTACAGAGCATTATGGGCAAATTATTCTCTTCTGTCTTCACTACGAGTACAGAATCGGTGTAGTAGGAATCCGTTCCTGGTTTGGCTGAGCTCACTCTTGCGAGTTGAGAGAGCTCTCAGACGAGACCTTCCCTTGGATTTGCAAGCAATATCACCTAGTTGCTTGCAATCACTGCAGCTCTGTCTCTCTTGCTCTGGCACATTGAGGAATTCCCCACACATCCCTGACTTGGGATGGCTGCCTGCCCTTCTATACTGGGCTCGCCTTTTCCCTCATTGCTGCAGCATATAACCAAGATTCCACATAGCGATGTAACTGTGTTTGCTCAAACAATCCTGCATTTAGCTTGTTACTGCAGATTCTGCTGACCAGTCACCCCAGAGCCGGAGGTCTGTTCCTGTATGCAAGCACTAGGATCAGTGCTATGTCTATGCCTTTGCTCCTGAGACCTAGCTGCATAACACAAGGCAGAGGTCTAGCTTCCTCGGTTAACGGTACTGAAGCGCTGCGGATCCCCAGCTGCTAGTCTTGCACTTTTCCTGAGACTGACCCTGACATTCACCTTTGCAGAGACCTTATTCATGGGCCGCCTCTGCTCCTCACACAGAGGCCCATTCCCACTGCTTCAGCATGCTTGCTGAAGCGTTTCACACCAGGTACCAGTTGCCAAACCCCAGCCTTGAATATCGAACTACTACTGACGTCTACCAACTCTGCACTTGATCCATAGGATTACCCTGCTTCTTTGTCCACCCTGAACCGGCCTACGATTGACTCGAAATACATGCGCATCCAGACACCGGCTGTGGTTCTAAGTCGCGGCTGTTGTGGTTTGTTTGTATTTATATCCCACCTCAGCCCCCTCGGTCTCGCGCTCCGGTTGTTGTGCGCGAACAAGATTCTGTACCCATGAGTCACCACATACCGAGTTAGGGTTAGCCCGCCATCTATCTTACAGAATTTTTTTTTTTTTTGCTTTGAGACCATCTCTTTTGGAGTTTTGTAGTTGGATTCTTGCATACTCGTTCTGTGCTTACTATCTCACGTGACTATTTATAGATCATGCGTTTGAATATTTATTCACAATTCATCAGTTATATTAATCATGTGGTTTGACAATCGTTGTTTCCTCTTTATCATCACTGCCATTGTAACTTGGCTGGGAAAGTCTCCAGTATATATGAACAAAAAATACAGCACCCGCATGTAAGAAAAAAAGCAAACAAAGAGTGTATTTAGAAGACAATGGAATAAACCAAACTCTTTTGTTGCACTTTAAAACATGTGGTGCTAGCATTCTTTTGTGCTAGCTCTGACTCGATTGCTTTCACGCCCCGTCGCTGTATGCAGAACGTGCATATGTTGGCCACACCTGAATTATATATATATATTAATATAAGATATATATATATATATATATAATATTATATATATATATATATCTACAGTACGTTGAGCGATCTCTAGAGCATGAGACACCACAGACGGAGAAATCCAGGCCTATATACTAATAAGAAAAAGAAAAAGATAAAAATCTAAAGGAGTAGCTGGACTAGAGACAGGTGAATGGGGGGGAGAGGAGAATGATGCAAGACAGAACTAGGGACACTCGGAATGCAGAAAGGTGGTGAGGCGGGTGGGCCCGCGCAGCGCAGTAAATAGGAGGGCTGACGACTCTGGTGTGGACGGCTCGGCGGTCGTTCGGACTGTCACTCTTATATACACCTCTGCTCGGATCCGAATGCGGTAGTCAAGATTTCAAGCACTAGTCGGGTAAGAAAAGTCTTAATACATAACTCGAAATACCCCCCCCATAAAATTTGGCACTCACGTGGAGAGGTGGGAAAGGATGGAGCCAGAGGCCGGCAGCGCCTCGTGTAGTCCCGGCTTCGGTCCGGACGGGCGGGGAACAGTGCAACGAGGGGAAGAAAAGAGATTGATGACTTGAGAGGACTCTGAGAAAGAAACAGGAACGCTACGAACCAACAAAGGATACAGTACGGCCGACGCGGATATTAAAAACCCAACAGGTGCTAACCGTGCCGCCCGACACAGGTGTAGGAATAAGTGAGGATTAAGCGAAGGCAAATCATGGAATCCATCTCCTGCGAACAAAGATAAAAGTATCCGCGGAAGGCCGCAAACACCTTCATACATCGGTTAGCCCCCGCTTACCCGAACCCATGATAGCTCGAAAAGACCCAGCACGGAATACACAAAAGAAGGTCATTAGATGACAGGACACAACCATTTACAGGAGAAAATAAATCGCAGCAAAGTGGCGAATTGCGGGATATCCTGAATTAGATCTGGATATTGACCATCGCTTGCACGCCCAGGCAGGCGAAGACTCTTGGTGTACCTCGGAAGAAATGATCCCGACTCGCCCGAATGCCAAGGGAGGAGAACGGAAATAATGAGCCGGCAATCGGTACGACGCCGACTCACAGGCGGTGGCTGGCCGGGTGGATTCGAGGGGGAGGGGGAGGGAAAAAAAAGAAGGAAAAGAAAGGAAAAACAAAAAAGGGGGGCAGAAGGTAGGAGGAACATGCAAATTAGGAGTGGAAAAAAGGTGACTAAACACACAGACAAACAGCGACCATACAAACCAAGACAAACACACATGAACGTAACACTCGGCACAGCTATTAAATAAAGAAATGTCTGATTTAATTAAGCGTGGAGGGTGTGAATGGAATGAGACACGCATCCGAGGCGGCAAATTACAACCCTACTCACAAGATGCAGATAAAACAAGCAGCGAACTGAGCGGGACATGCAGCTGCGGCTTCCAAGATAAGGTGCCGGGCATCCTCTAAATGGCCGTCTCAGTGACAGGGTCGGTGAAAGGCTGAAACTCAGTGATACAATCTTCTCGAGCACGGATGTACGTCACGTCCCGCTGGAGATCCACACCGGACGTTTACTTGAGCACTAGTCCTCACTGCCGTGAGACCGCAATAGTCCTAAAAGTCAACCGCTTGACTGAACTAAAAAAATCGCCAGATACACACTCTACCAAAACTGAGAACAGCACTAATAAAACAATGGAAACTTCGACGCGTCTGCGTACGCTATGCGCACGATACTTCTTCAAGGCATGTGCACACCCTTAGCGACCTATGGTATATATACCATCAGTCCTGAAGCTCTGATTTGATTAATTAATGATTGTATTTAAACATATAACCCCATATTGAAGGCATACTAGAGGCGGCACTGCCGGGGATGGCCAGATGCTAAAACAAATACACAAAAAAACACACAAAAAACTTAGACAACATTAAACATAATGACAAATACATAAAAACATTAAAACATTAAAACATTTAAAAAAGCAGCAGCTAGAAAATAAATATTAGAGCCAGACAATTTGCATGATTTCACAAAAAGCCTTAAGTCAAAGTCTTGTTCTACCCTTATAGGGGACATCAGTTTTTTCAGTTAAATATATACCAGTAAGCTTCACGCATACTCGCTAGCTGAGTGTCATTTCCCCTTTTCTGGGTTAACATCAACTATCTCGATAGCCTACGACAGCAAAGACCATTAGTTTTTATCATGACAAACTGAAGAAAGTTAGATGTGAAACACTGTGTGTCACCAAGCCCCCTTTTATATATGAAATGTTACTGCCTCGTGAAACTCTTAAGGAACGTCCTCCCCTGTCTGCCTACATATTGCAAGCCACAGGCATTGCAAATAGTATATAACATATATTGAATGACAGTTAATAAATTTTTGTATGAGTAGCTCTTATAGTGACGGTAGATTTAAACTGTCTCAGCACTCTTACTATAGAGCGCCATGCCCTGTACACTTAAGCACAAGGCTATAACAAGCCTTCAAGCTCCCTCCTTGTCCCTGCTTATGTTGGTATTCACTGGACAGCTGGGGGCTAGCTGGGACTTAAGGTTATGCCTTGCAATATGCATGTTAGGTCTTTAGCGGAGAATGTCCACTAACTACCTAATCTGACCTAACAAGATTGAGCCAATATATTGTTAATAATTTGTTTTATTTTTGCAGACGACCATCTCATTATTACTGCCCGTAATGAACGCTACCTGCTTAACTCCGTTCTTGCTGATCCTTTTTTTTATATTGGAGTAAAGTCGTCTCTATGATATCCCATTGACTTGATTAAAAGCTTCATATCAAAGCTCAGACTATGAATATTTTCTATATAAATTTTTGTTTTAGAATCTCAGAGTGGTACATAAGTCTCTACTTCGGAACAATTAACAGTTTATAAGTGCCGTACCAGTTAGCCTTTCCGGAATGTTTCGCAACCACTGCGGGGTTATGCTGAATATCTGCGCGTACATAATTGTTAGCCTGCACAGGTTTATTAAAAAAGGGTTCTTAGTGTGTCGTCATTAGTATTTCATTTTTAACATAGATGTAAGATCTAAGCAAATTAATGCCATGCCTCAATGCCTAGCAACTACACGTGATTTAGCATTAAGGATGATTGTGATTAAGAGTATGTGCAAAAAATTATCAAGTCGATTCCTGAAGTGACCTGACCATACAAAAAACACATCGTCAATGTAGCGCCCGCCACTAGCAGCCACCAGGTATTGCCTCCAGAGGACTAGTGGTTCCAAATAAAATCCTCCTCACCCAAGTCCATAAAAAAGGTTGGCATAAACTAGGAGCAAACCTCGTGCCCAGTAAGCCCGGAGGGTACCACATTCTGAATGTAATACTGTGAGTTGATATGCTGAAATATTCGTGGAGACTAAAATAACTTAATACCGTCTATCAAAATACTCCTTTTAATGGGCTGAATAATTACTTGAAGTTCCAATTTGCCCCGAGACACGCAGACCCACACACCATGATGATCGATTAATGACAGTATATCAAGATGTTACATCAGCCGTGGCCAAGTATATAGCCAACGTGCAATTCTAGATCTTTTACAATTTGTAAAATATGTGTCGTGTCTCGCAATAGGATATAACACCGAGTGACACAGGTTGCGAGATGAGTGATCAATAATGTGAAAGGTTGAAGTGAGACGAAGAAATACATGAAATAATAGGTCTCACCGGGCTCGGTGACATGTTAAACTACTTGTGTATGGTTAGTATAAAAGAAAAATAACGGTGACTAGTGGAAACTGTGCAACGACAAAAAGATATTAAACTCAATACTTCCACATATTAGCTCCAATATCTATGCAGAAAGAGTCAGCAAATTCTCCAGTTCGGCCTTAAATTGACAAAGAAGGATCACCGCTAAGGGGAGGTATGTGCCGTTCCTGCTCACTCAAAAGTCTATAGACTCCTGTAAATAATAATTTGGTCACCATCACCACAATACCCCCACCCGTCATCAGCTGACTAATACAAAGGAGTCATTATTTCCTCTAGATTTTGGAACTGCCTCTTTCCTGAATATATTAAAATTGAACCTTGGATTTTGTAAGTCTCTGACCTGAATTCGCAAGATCTGCCTACCTAACCATTTTCTACAAATGAGCTCACCAGGTGTCTTGCGGCCGAACTTAGCGGTTAAAGGAAGCTAGAAAGTGTATGTTGCTTATAAAGATCCTTTAACATGAGCGGTTTAGTACATACTACGAGTGCCTCCTTATTATTAGGGCTCATTTGTTGGATATGCAGTCCTAGCACAAATATTTGTTTCAGGGCCGAGTTTGCTGAGCCAAATTCGTGGGACGTCTATAAATAGGTTGTTTGAATGATCGAAACTATTTGGCCACAAACCGGGCAAATGTAAGCGCCCTTTAGTTGAGTACAATCTCTTTCAATATCAGTTAGATGGTGTTGCTGATATTGAAATATTGGAATACTCAACCCTATTCTCTTTTATTAACTGATATTCTAACTAGTACCTCCTCCTATCTCCCTCGCCCTTGTCTTTCTTTTTTTTAATTCAAGCGAGTGATTTTCGGCATGGTTGTTTGACAATTTCCACCTCTGGAAAAGCATATGCTCTCTCTCTTTCGCTCCATTCTAAAAAGGAAAAGTAAGGACTCTTAATGGCAGGTGTAGGGAGCCGGTGTGTTGAATGCTCCTCCGCGATCACTCTCAGAATCCTATATCGGACAGCAGTTTGATGTATCTATTGCTGACCTGGGTAAAGGTATTGACTGTTTTTTTCTTTTTTTTTTTTTTTTTTTTTTTTTTTTTTTTTTTTTTTTTTTTTTTTTCTGCGTAATGTCAGGGCCATCATACCCTCATGCGCCTCTGTTTGCTCGCAAATATAAACTTTTGTCTGTAGTGGTTTGTAGCGAATACATGGAGTAGGAACTAATACATTAGTTAATGACGGTACTCTTAGGGAGCCAATTTTCACTCCTTAGCATAATTTGCCTCCTATTGGCCTTAGCCTATTGGATCCCTATAGATGGAGGTATGAAGTTTCTTTGATTTCTACCTAATAGCAGCCCAAATCATTATTGATTCTTTGATTATGGTTCAAGTGCAATTTTCATATCTAGATGTGATCATCCAACTCAAAATTAGATCGGTTTCCTTTCAATACATCGTATGACGTGAGCATCCCTTGCTTTACCACACTTCTATAGGACTCCATTGCGACATTCACATTCTATTTTTGTTTTTCAATTATTCACTGCTGGGCCGGTTTCTTTCTTTTTTTCTATTTGTGCTGACTGACTGTACTGTCAGTGACTTACCTGGCTGCCCGTTTTTTCAACATATTAAGTGTGTTAATTTATTCGACTAGACCTGTTTTTAACACCACTTCTTTTTTAGTTTGTTTTTTGTTGTGTACAATTTTGTTAAGCTAGCTGTTTATATCTATTTTAATTCATTTACTCATGTATTAATTCAAAGTTATCATGAGTTCTCTTTTTATGAGTCTCGCAGAACATGGTAATGTGTGATCTATTTTTAGTGATCCAAGTTCAGTCCAATCTATTGTAATTGACTGAAGATTTTCAATCCAATACTTGCTCAATGGGAGAAGACCTTATGTTAGAAAGCAAAACAGTGGTGCGCGAGGCCACCCACACTGACCAAGTATTTGGAAAATCACCAGCATTCCAAGGGGGCTTAGGGTCCGAAAAAAACCTACTGCCCTGATGCACACAATGTCAATTTTATGAAAGAGTGGAATGAATATTAGACAACTGTTCATTCTCTCTCATGAAACTGTTGGTGCGATCAGCGAAGGAAAACCTAATTGAGTTGGATGCATCACATCTTAGATATGAAAATTCAACTTGAACCATACAAAGACAATAATGAGTTGCTTGCTTTAGAACCGACCATTAAAAAAACAGGTTGATCAGGCGAACTTGCAAATAGTCCAAACTAACAACTGAATTTTTTAGAGATAAGCAGCGAGACACGATACAGGTTGCGAAAGAGATTTGCCCAGTCAAGAAACCAAGGAGGATTAATGCCACTAAAGGTAGAAATTAAGAAAACCAACTCCACTAATAGAGATCCAAAGAGCTTTATAGGCCAATAGGAGCAAATTTAGACATAAGGAAGTGAAAATTGCGCGCCCTAAGAGACCCATTACTAATTTATAGTTCCTAATCCATTTATCTCCTACTAAACACCGCTGTACATGACAAAAAGTTTATATTTGCAGCCAAAAAAGAGCCAAGGAACGCGTAGTATGATGCACTGAATACCACAGTCAATGACCTATACCGTCAAGCAATAGATACACAACTGCTGTCGTATGAGGATCTGAGATGGAGCGGAGAGCATTTCATACACCCCTCCCTACACACCTGCCATTAAGCTCCAACTTTTCATTTTTTTAGAATGTGAGGAAAGAGAAAGAGAGCAGCATATCTTTCCAGAGGTGGAAATGGTCAAACAACCATCCCACGAAAATCAACCTCTATGAATTACAAAAAGAAAGAACAGGGTCCGAGGGAGAAGAGAGATGCGGTACTAGTAGAAATCAGTTAAAGAATAGGGTTGAGTATGTCCAATATTTTCAATATCAGCAAACACCATCTAACTGATATTGAAAAGAGGGTACTCTCAACAAGAGCCTTACATTTGCCGCCGGTTGTGGACCAAATAGTTTCAACCTCATTTATAGACGTCCACAAATTTGCTCGCAAACTCGCCGCAAAAATATTTTGCTAAGGGACGCAATATACCAACCAAATGATGCCCTAATAGAGAGGCATCATATGACTAACCCTCATGAAGGATCTTTAAGCCAACATCCACTTCTACCTCTAAGTTCGCCCAAGGACACCTGGTGAGCTCATTTGTGAGAAATGGTTAGTACAGATCTTGAGAATTCATTGCAAGAACTTACAAAATCCAAAAGATAATTTTAATATTCAGGAAAAAGAGGCAGTCCAAAATCTCATGAGAAGAATAGACTCCATTGTTATTAAGTCAGCTGATAAGGGTGATGGGGTATGTGGGATGGACAAAGATTATTATTTAAAGGAGTCATAATAGACTTTTGAGTGACACAGACACCACATAACCTCCCCCTTAGCGGTGATCCTTTGGTCAAATTTAGAAGCCGAACTTGGAGAATTGCTGACTTCTGGCGTAGATAGTGGATGCAATATGTGAAGATGAGTTTAATTTTTTTGTCGGTTCAGTTTCCACGTACACGTTATTTATTTTATACCTAAAATACACAAGAGTTTTAACTGCACCCCCGGGGAGACCTATTATTAGGTATTTCACTCCCTCACTTCCAACCTTTCACATTTATTGATCACCATCTCCCAACCTGTTTGTCACTGGTGTTAGATCCTATTGCGACAACGACACATATTTTACAAATTTTAAAGATCTAAAATGGCAGCGTGGCTATATACTTGCACGGCTGATGTGTAACATCTTTATATACTGTATTTAATCATCATCAGGTTGTGTGTCCGTGTCTCGCCAAATTGTAAACTTCAAGTAATTATTCACCATTAAAAAGGAATTTTTTGATAGACGGTATTAGGTTTATTTTGTCACACAATTATTTCACATCAACTCACAGTATTACATTCAGAAATGTGGTACCGCTATGGGCACGAGTTTGCTCCTAGTTATGCCAACCTTTTTATGGACAGTTGTGAGGAGGAGTTTATTGGAACAACTGTCCTCTAGGAGCAAACCTGGTGCTACTGGCGGCGCTACATTGACGATGTGATTTTTGTATGGTCGGCACTCAGGAATCACTTGATAATTTTTGCACATACCTTAATCACAATCCCTTATCTTAAATTCACTTGTTAGTTTAGCATTGAGCACATTAATTTCTTAGATCTTCACATATATGTTAAAATGAAATTACTGCACACAGAGACCTTTTTTAAACCTGTGCAGGCTAACAATTATGTACGCGCAGATAGTCAGCATAACCCCCAGTGGTTGCGAAACATTCCTAAAGGCCAACTGGTACGCCTTAAACGTAATTGTTCCGAAGTAGAGAAACTTTATGATCCAATCTGAAGATCTAAAACAAAATTTATTAATAGAAAATATCACAGAGTCTGACTTTAATGAAGCTTTTAATCAAGTCAATGGGTACATAGAGACACTTATACTCCAATATAAAAAAAGGATACGCAAGAAAAGGAGTAATAGCCAGTAGCGTTCATTACGCGTATAATGAGATGGCGCCAAAAATAAAACAAATTATTAACAAATATTGGCCAATCTTGTTACAGATGAGGTGTTAGTGGACATTCTCCCCAAAAGACCTAACATCATATTTTCAAGGCCAATAACCTTAAGTCAAAGCTAGCCCCCCAGCTGTCCCAGTGATGAAACAACATAAGCAGGGACAAGGAGGGAGCTTGAAAGGCCTTTATCCTGTGCTAAGTGTACAGCATAAGCCTCTATAGTAAGAGTGCTAGACAGTTTAAATCTAACGTCACTAATAAGAGCTACTCATACAAAAATTTAACTGTCATTCAATATATGTTATATACTATTGCAATGCCCCATGTGGCTTGCAATATGTAGGCAGCACAGGGAGGACGTTCAAAGACGTATCTACGAGCCACATTTACAATATTAAAAGGGGCTTGGTGACACACTAGTGTTTCACATCACTTTCTCGTTTGTCATGATAAAAACCCTAATGGTCTTTGCTGTCCAGCTATCGAGATATGTTGATGTAACCCAAGAGGGGAAATAGACTCCAGCACAGGCCAGTTGCGTGAAGCTTACTGGAATATGAACTGAAAACTATAGTCCCCTAAAGGTTAAACATAGACTTTGAACTTACAGGCTTTTTTATGAATCATTCAATGTGCTGCCTCTTAATATTATTTTCTAATCGCTTTTAATGCTTTTAATGTTTTAATGTTTTATGTTTTAATGTCATTATGTTTAATGTTTGTCTAAGTTTTTTGTGTTTTTTGTTGTATTGTATTTGTTTTAGCATCTGCCTATCCCCCAGTGCCGCCTCGAGTATGCCCAAATGGGTGGTTAATTTAATACATCATTAATTAACAAATAGAGCTCAGGACTGGGTATATATACACATAGAGTCCAAGGATGTTGGCACATCCCTTGAAGAAGTACGCGCATGCGTACGAACGCCCGTCGGAAGTTTTTCCAGTGTTTTTAGTGCTGTTCCAGGTTTGAGAAGTGTGTATCTGGCGATTTTTAGTTATAGTCAAGCGGTTGACTTTTGAGAGACATTGCGGCTCACCAGTGGAGGACTTTGCTCTAAGAAGTCCGGTGTGGATCTCCAGCGGACGTGACGTCACATCCGTTCGGAAGTTGTATCACCTAGGGATCAGCCGTTTCACCCCTGTCACGTGAGGACGCCAGTGAGAGGATCCCGGTCGCCATCTTGGAAGCCCAGCTGCATGTCCCCAGTTCGCTGCTTGTTTTATCTGGCATCTTGTGAGTAGGAGTTGGAAATTTTGCCCCTCCGGATGCGCGTCTCATTCACACCTCCACCTTATTAATCAGCATTTCTTATTAATAAGGCCTGTGCTAGTGTTACAGTTTCATGTGTGTTTGTTCTTGGTTTGTATGTCCTGTTTTCTGTGTGTTTTTAGTCCACCTTTTCACCTCCTAATTTGAGTACCTGCACCATAATTTGTTTTCTCTTTTTTTCATATCACATGTTGAAGTGAGCATCCTTGATTACCAACTTTATAGGACTCCATTTGGAACATTACATTACTATTGGTTTGGTTTTCATTATTCACTGTGGCGCCGTTCTTCTTTTTTTTCTAATTATTAAAGTAAGGACAAAACCCGGAGCTCTTCTTGTGGATAACTTGGTGATGGAACATCTTAAATATCATGTGCATTTTAAATTTTTATACCTGTCGGCTTTATTGCTGGCTTTATTAGCTGCGTGTGCATTTGCCTCCAGCAACTACATAGACCAATACATATTGCCTATAAACGTGTTCATATGCAGATTTTTGGAACATATAATAAGCACATTGTGAAAAGTGTGGTTAAGAAGACCTTAGGGATTACTTGTTTGACCTTTATTGCTTTTCTTTTTTCATGTCGGTTCCTAAAGCATTCTATTGATTTACAGCTTGTGAATAAATCGCCTACAGGACGCATAAACTAGAAATGTGGTGAATGGGAAGAAGTAGGGAGATAGGGAAGGTACAGTAGTGTTGGATAGAAGTGAAAGAAAATGTTTCTGAGATTAATACATGTTGAATGCTTTGCCAATGAGAGTGATGGAGTAGAGAGAGGGTCAGGAACATATTGGTAGATTAACTTGGTAAGCATTGGAATTTAGACAGTGACAGAAATGTATAGAAAATGATAATGACACGGCCTGGTAAGTTTTATGAATGCAGGTCTCAAATGCCTCAAGAGAATAGGAAGTATAGAGGAAGATCCTAGTGATGGCAAATAACATCAGGTCGATTGACAGATACAATTGAGGTGCTGCTGAGAATTCAGACCTGGGGTTGTGTACAATTATATATATATATATATATATATATATATATATATATATATTATATTATATTATATATATATAATCAAAAAATAAATAGATGATACCGTTCTGTGGCTAACGAAATGCTTTTCTTTGTGCGAGCTTCGCAGATACACTGCTCTTCTTCCGGCGATGTTACAATGAATGAAGCAAGGATTACTTAAAAACAGTCACTGTTTTTAAGTAATCCTTGCTTCATTCATTTAACACTCGCCGGAGAGAGATCAGTGTATCTCGAAAGCTCACACAATAAAAGCATTTCGTTAGCCACAGAACGGTATCATCTATTATTTTTGATTATGAAGCTCGCGCTAACGACGTACTGATACCTCTACATTATATATATATATATATAATATATATATATATATAATATATACTATATATATATATATATATATATATCAGAACTGTGACAAGTCCGTACCATCCAGACAGAGGGTCCGTCAGTAGCCTTAACTGCCAGGTACCATCCCTGCCACGTGTTGCCATTGGATATGTCCCGTTCGGAACTTCTCATATAGTGTGTGTTTAAGGCTTGAGTCATTCCCAGGTTAGTTGAATGCCCGCCTCTTAGACGAGAATGGGATACTGTCTCTCTATTGAGCACGCTACATAATCACCGGTGGTTGTAGCTTACGGGAAGAGGAAGGACCTAGCGGCCCTGCATCACATGGAGCTATGTCGAGGAGTGGCCCCTTATTATACGGGGGTGACAGTAAAAACGGAGGACCTAGAGCCGGTTTTGCCCAAGGAGTGCCGGTGGACTACATTTTCCCCATCCCAGACAGGCATCAGAGGGGTGAGCTGTCCAAGGCAGTTTGTGACGTCGATCTGGTAGCAGAAGAAAGCTGCCGCTTGTTGGAAGAACTGGTGCCACGGAATGATACAGCATGGCTGACAACCTACCCTAGCATCACAAGCCCCCAGTAACAAATGAAAATGATAGGTGACGAAAAAAGTGCGCAACTAATGAATACGTGAGGTGGGTGATGAATATAGGTAAAATACGTGACTTAAAGAACAATCAGAGCGTCTGCAGCTGCGGTATAGGAGGGCTCAGGAACCCCATAGAACTGTAGATAAAACACAAAAAAACACAGCGCACAATGCTCATAGTGCATTAAAATTATATGACATAAACAATAAATAAGGTGAGATCGTGCGTTACATCCAAGATGATGTTAAACAGCATTTTCGGGATTTGTTACCCAAACACCCAGTGGAAGCGGATCAGATGTCCTCACATGTATTTGGAACGTGTTCCTTGGACACCAGTTCCTGTTCGGTAAGGTATGGAGTCCTCTGAAAGTCCTTGCTCCCACATAGGAATCAACACGTCTGCAGCTCTACCATAGAATGCTGCTTCAAGCGGGCTCCACGTCCGGCTGAAATCCTCTCTCTCCCCTCCGTTCAACACTTCCGGATTAGTGACGTCACCGCGGGGTTCTGCCGATATTGGCGCCGATTTCACTGGATAGCTCGCCGTAGTGGGGCAATAAAGTTGAAGGCAATACTGCTAGTAACTTTTCCAACGCGTTTCGAAACCCGTGGGTTTCTTCATCAGGGATTATATACAAGTGGAAGTTAAAGGGTTTTAAATACTCCACGCCAGTGCCTCATGGTCTTTCGGACTAACCTCTCCACCACTGAGAGAATGGCGGGGAGGAGTCAAAAGACCCGGACTGCACGCATTCAGTGTTTCATTGCCACATAACAAAACAAAAGAAACTTTATTAACAAGCGAAAGTTTGAACATAAATAACATAATACAAACGCGATAGGTTGATTCTAAACAATAGAGGGATATTAGTACATAGAAAAAATGAACAACATATTCAAAAGCGCATCAAATAATGACACGCTTTATAATCACCCTCAAGTCTGTCAGATCACATGATTCTGCAAAAGAAGCACGAAAATAGAGCATATTCTCATATAGAAAACTGTTTATAAAAGTACAATATATAACATATCAAAATACATTCTGAAGTATATGCTGGTTACAGTTAAAAGGACATAGAGGCAAAAGTTAAAATTCATGAATATTAAATAATATCTTAAAACTAGTTAATAAATTAATTATCAGGTATGACCACAGAATACATGAGGATATCAATAGAGAGACCAAATATCTATATCCTCATTTAAAACCCCCTGGATACAGGTGTTTAGTTTGTGTATCCAGAAGGTTTCCTGCCTAGATAGTTCTTTGACTCTGTCACCCCCCCCTTCTATTCCTTGGTATATATTAATACCTTTGATAATAGAGAGGAGGGATCACTGTGTGGCATTGTGCATAATTTTTTTGTTCATTATCATGTACCCTAATTCTATGGGCAGGTGTTCCTGAATGCGCAATTTTAGTGGACGTTTAGTGCATCCCACGTACAATAGGCCACACGGACACTCTATTAAATAAACTATAGATCTGTATTACATAAATAAATCTTTTATGTCGTGATTTCTCCAGTTTTTGTGCACATAAATGTTTTCTTATCAGGGTGCATATGCTTGCATATGGGCACTTACCACATTTAAAATCCCATAGGTTTGTTATTTAACCATTTTTTATCCCACTAAGGTGTTTTTAGTTTTATATCACTTGGGGATAATGTGTTTTTTAAGTTTTTGCTTTTCTGTATATAAATTTGGGAATTTGAGATGTGAGCACCCAGCAGCGAGTCATTTGAGAGAATTGACCAATGTTTTTTTTATTATTTTCTCAATTTGCCCCGTCATTGAGTTAAAAATTTGTGATAAAAGACACATTACATTTTCCCTCATCTCCTGTAGGCTCTTTCTTTTTTTGCTCTTTGGTAATAACATTGTTTTTCTTTCTATTTTCCTCACTTTTTCCAGGTCATTATTCAGTTTTTCGAGACGATAACCCCTCTCTAAGAATCTCAAAGTTAATTTTTTGGCCTGTTCTTCAAAATCTATATCCGTGCTGCAATTTTTTCTCAGTCTGTAATATTGGCCACTAGGTATGTTTTTTATCCACGTTTTTTTGTGATTACTTGTGGCTAAGAGGAGGTTGTTTGAATCAACCTCTTTGAAGTCCTCAAACTCCTACACGACACATCCTCCTATAAAAGATTGAAAAAAGATCCCACTGGGGAATTTTTGATTCTACTGAAAGGCCTTCTAGATGAAGCCCTCACTACCAATGTCATAGAAAAAAGTGAATATGATTCTTGTATTCAGCTGCCCAAGAATTGCTATTTTTTACACCTCCCAAAACACATAAAAGCCTAACGAATCTGCCCGGTAGAACCGATCATATCTGGAATTCAGAGTTAACAGCTATTCGTCCAATATGTGGACTATTTCCCCAACCTAGTGGCAAAACTTCCTTCATATTTGAGAGACTCAACATCAGTGTTAAATTGTTTGAAGGGTTTGAGTGGAAGGACTTATATAGGTGGCTCACATGCGATGTGCAGGCCCTATATACAAAATCCCACATGCGGAAGGCCTTACAGCGTTTATTCCTTTCTACTGATGATGTAGACTTACTCCTCTTAATAGAAAATTTGTTCTGGATTCAATAATTACATTTTAAAACAAATTATTTATGTTCTGGATGAATTTTTTCACAGGTTTGCGGAACTGCGAGGGCACTAGGTTTGCCCCCAGTTTCGCAAACCGTACATGGGAGGATGGGAAAATGATTATATATACAATAACCCCCTTTAAAGCAAATATTATTTTATGGCGTCGTTTCATAGATGATTTCTATGCTATGGGACGGCGACCAGTGTTCAGTTGGCCACTTTATACAATATATTAATAATAATGATAGGAACGTAACTTTACACATGTAGATAATAATAAAGAAATACATTTCTTAGACCTTAGCCTGTGGGTGTCAGATGAGGGGAAGTTGGTGACAAAAACACACTTCAAGAGGTTGATTCTTCAAAACCTCTCTTAGCCACAAGTAATAAAAAAAACGTGGATAAAAAACATACCTAGTGGCCAATATTACAGACTGAGAAAAATTGCAGCACGGTTATAGGATTTTGAAGAACAGGCCAAAAAATTAACTTTGAGATTTTAGAGAGGGGTTATCGTCTCGAAAAACTGAAAAATGACCTGGAAAAAAAGTGAGGAAAATAGAAAGTAAAACAATGTTATTACCAAAGAGCAAAAAAAGAAAGAGCCTACAGGAGAATGAGGGAAAATGTAATGTGTCTTTTATCACAAATTTTAACTCAATGACGGGGCAAATTGAGAAAATAATAAAAAAAACATTGGTCAATTCTCTCAAATGACTCGCTGCTGGGTGCTCACATCTCAAAATTCCCAAAATTTATATACAGAAAAGCAAAAAACTTAAAAAACACATTATCCCCAAGTGATATAAAACTAAAAAAACACCTTAGTGGGGATAAAAAATGGTTAAATAACAAACCTATTGGGAATTTTAAATGTGGTAAGTGCTCAGTATGCAAGCATATGCACCCTGATAAGAAAACATTTATGTGCACAAAAACTGGAGAAATCCACGACATAAAAGATTTTATTTATTGTAATACAGATCATATAGTTTATTTAATAGAGTGTCCGTGTGGCCTATTGTACGTGGGATGCACTAAACGTCCACTAAAAGTGCGCATTCAGGAACACCTGCGCAACATTAGAATAGGGTACATGAAACATAGCCTATCAAAACATTATGCACAATGCCACAACAGTGATCCCTCCTCTCTATTATTCAAAGGTATTAAATATATACCAAGGAATAGAAGGGGGGGTGACAGAGTCAAAGAACTATCTAGGCAGGAAACCTTCTGGATACACAAACTAAACACCTTGTATCCAGGGGGTTTAAATGAGGATATAAATATTTGGTCTCTCTATTGATTTATCCTCATGTATTCTGTGGTCTATACCTGATATATTAATTTATTAACTAGTTTTAAGATATTATGTAATATTCATGAATTTTAACTTTTGCCTCTATGTCCTTTTAACTGTAACCAGCATATACTTCAGAATGTATTTTGATATGTTATATATTGTACTTTTACTTGTACTTTTTATATATTGTAGTTTTCTATATGAGAATATGCTCTATTTTCGTGCTTCTTTTGTAGATTCATGTGATCTGACAGACTTGAGGATGATTATAAAGCGTGTCATTATTTGATGCGCTTTTGAATATGTTGTTCATTTTTTCTATGTACTAATATCCCTCTTATTGTTTTAGAATCACCTATCGCGTTTGTATTATGTTATTTATGTTCAAACTTTCGCTTGTTAATAAAGTTTCTTTTGTTTTTGTTATGTGGTCAATGACAACTAGTAATGCGTGCAGTCCGGGTCTTTTGACTCCTCCCCGCCATTCTCTCATTGGTGGAGAGGTTAGTCCGAAAGACCAATGAGGCACTGGCGTGGAGTATTTAAAACCCTTTAACTTCCACTTGTATATAATCCCTGATGAAGAAACCCACGGGTTTCGAAACGCGTTGGAAAAGTTACTAGCAGTATTGCCTTCAACTTTATTGCCCCACTACGGCGAGCTGATCCAGTGAAATCGGCGCCAATATCGGCGAGAACCCCGCGGTGACGTCACTAATCCGGAAGTGTCTGAACGGAGGGGAGAGAGAGGATTTCAGCCGGCGTGGAGCTCCGCTTGAAGCAGCATTCTATGGTAGAGCTGCAGACGTGTTGATTCCTATGTGGGAGCAAGGACTTTCATAGACTCCATACTTACCTGAACAGGTACCGGTGTCCAAGGAACCAGCTTCCAAATACATGTGAGGACATCTGATCCGGCTTCCACGTGGTGTTTGGGTAACAATATCCCGAAAATGCTTGTTTAACATCATCTTGATGTACACACGATACTCACCTTATTTATTGTTTATGTCAATATAATTTTTAATGCACTATGAGCATTGTGCGCTGTGTTTTTTGTGTTTTCACAAATGAAAAGCCTTCTCTGGGGTATTACCCACTCACTTAGGGGAAGAAGGGTTTGTGGAATGGAAGGATCATACCCTGCAAGTGCTGGACGAATGGTCTTGCTCTGAAGCCGTAAAGAGACAGCAGATAGTCGAATGCCTAAGGCCCCCAGCCGCTACTATAGTAAGAATGTACTGTGATCAGCATGCGGACGTCACACGCAGGCTCTGGTTAGGGTCCTAACTCATGTCTATGGTACTGAGGATCATGAAAGTGAACTCTTGGCTCAATTCTAAGCTCTTTGACAGAAGGAGGGAGAGGAACTGTCCGCTTTTGTCCGCCGCATAGAGCTAGCATTGTGGACTCTACTTTCCAACAAAGTCATTTCCCTAACCGCAGTGGATGAATATCGGCTCAAACAGCTCCTGAGAGGATCGCTACCCTCTCATCCTATAGCCCTCATGCTCCGGTGCTCCCTTCCTAAAAGCAATCCACCTAGTTTTGAAGACTTAATGAGCCAGGTGAAAGAGCATGAGGCTCAAGCATGTCTTCATACTCCCAAGAAATCCAGGTATTCCCACAATGGAGAGTAAAGGAACTCCGTCCAAAAAGCCTTGTTAGAAGGAGGGTCTAGAGGAATGCACCCCCCAGGATCCTCCACGCCATACCACTAAGGCATCCCAAAGTCTGGTCCCTCAATTCAGCCCAGGTGCGATCCGAGCCATTCGCTGCTTTAGATGTGATAGAGAGGGTCATTTTGCGAGGGATTGTAATCAGCCAGCAAGTCCTAAATCTGCTGCTTTAATGGTTACCACTCACTCGGTGGAGCGGCCTTCATCCTCTAGGAAAAGCACCCCTTTGGCTAGTCCAGAAAAGGAACGTCCGCAAGAGATCTTTAGTCACGTGAGTCCAACTATTACCGACGTTTAATGAGGAACTTCTCCAAGGTAGTTTCGCCCATTACGGCTCTTACTAAGAAAGGGGTGAATCCCAAGATATGGCCCTCTGAGGCTCTTTCGGCATTTGAGAAACTCAAGGCTGCCTTTTCTTCAGCTCCTGTACTGATCCATCCAGATACTACGAAACACTTTGTACATGAAGTGGATGCATCTGATCTGGCAGCTGGAGCCTTCTTTCTCAAAGGAAGGATTTTCATGGGAAACTCCACCCCTGTGCCTTCTTTTGTAAAAAAATTCTCTGCCGCAGAAAGGAATTATGATGTTGGAAATCAGGAACTTCTAGCTATGAAAATGGCTTTAGAAGAATGGAGACATTAACTTTAGGGGACAACTTCTCCCATAACAATCCTGACTCACCACAAGAATTTTGAATACATTGAAGGAGCAAAGAGACTAGGAACGCGTCAGGCGAGGTGGGCTCTCTTCTTTACTTGGTTCAACTTTGTGATCTCTTATTGTCCAGGATCTAAGAATGTCAAAGCAGACGCGCTATCCAGGCAATTCTCTCCAGATTACACTAAGGAGATAGAGCAGGGGCCCATCATTCCATCTTCTCAGATCATCTCTGCAGTTTCATCATGACTTCTGCAACAGATTTCACAGGCTCAGGCAGAGGTTCCCAGGTCAGTGTCCATTCGTTCGTCCAAACTATTTGTACCCCCTCCCCCCCCAATTTCAAAGTAAGGTGTTGCAATGGGGTCAAAACTCCAAAACGGCTGGTCACCCGGGAGTCAGGAAGACGAGATTTCCATGAACGGGTCTTTTGGTGGCCAGAGATCCACAAAGACGTGAAGAAGTTTTTGTCAGCCTGCATTGTATGCACCCATACTAAGGTTCCGAGGATGTTACCCTGTTGGCTGCTCCAGCCCTTGCCAGTCCCCACCCACCCGTGGAACCACCTATCCATGGATTTTATTGTGGAGCTGCCTCCCCCAAGGGGAATGACTACTGTACTGGTAGTAATTGATCGATTTACACGACAGGCCCATTTTGTTCCTCTCAGGAAGCTACCCACAGCCTCTGAACTATTGGAGATGTTTATTAAGGAGATAGTCCATCTCCATGGAGTCCTGACGGATATAGTCCCAGACTGTGGATCTCAATTCATCTCCAGATATTGTAAGGCCTTCTGCCAAAGAATGGGTATCTCCCTGCATTTTTCTTCCTCCTATCATCCCCAGTCCAATGAACTCATGGAAAAGGCCAACCAGTCCTTAGCACAAAATCTTCCGTTGTTGTGTTTCTGAGCTACAGGACAACTGGGTTGACCTTCTCCCGTGAGCCGAGTTTTCCCGCAATTCCATGAAGCATGATTCAACAATTGCCGTTCTTCTGTGCCTATGAGTACCATCCTGCAGCCCTTCATCCTTCCAGTCCTCTCTCTGGAGTTCCTGCAGTGGATGACAAAATCCAAGAACTCTAACTACTCTGGAAGCGGATCCAGGCCAATCCGGTCAAAGCCGCCCGCCAGCAAAAGATCCAGGAGGATACATTTTGACGACCACCTCCCCAGTTTCAACTGGGAGATCAGGTTTGGCTACAAGGAATATCCAGCTGAAACTGCCCTCCTCCAAACTTGGTCCCAAATTCATTCGACACAAGATCCTGAAACAGGTCAACCCAGTTGTGTTTAAATTGGAGCTCCCAGCTAGTTTAAAGACACCTCTCTTCTCCTTGTCTCCCTCCTCCTAGACCAGCATTTCCCAAATGGTGGGTCGCGACCCAGCACCGGGCCACAGCACCAAAATTGCCGGGTCGCAGCGAGGCTAACCATGCGGTGTCTCCCCCCCCCCCCCCCGCTCTAGTTAAAAAAATGCGGCGATNNCGATTCCCCCCGCGGTCCCGCGCGCATGGTAGGGCAAGCAGGGCCCACTCCCTTCCTCCCCCCCCGCTCCCAACGTTGGACGGAGGAGGAGTACCAGATACTCGCGGCCCCGCACGTTATGTAGGACGGAGGGGAAGTACAAGCTCTACTGCGGCCTGCTTCCCCCCGTGGCCAGCTTCCCGAGCTCACCTCCCATGGCCCCTCCTCCGAGCCCATCTCCGTGCCCCCAAGCCACCTCCCATCCGGGCAGCAGGGGATATCGGGGGGCAGCAGGGGAAAGCGTCCGGTGGCAAGGTAAGTCACCCCCCAGTCACTGTCACCCAGTGACTCTCTCCCACCCAGTCACGTCACCCACCCAGTCACTGCCTCCCACCCAAGTGTCCCTGCCCCCCCTCCCACGCAGTCCCTGGCCCCTCCTCCCACCACCTACCCAGTCCCTGGCCCCTCCTCCAAAGTCCCTGGGCCCCTCCTGCCACCCACCCACCCAGTCCCCGGCCCCTCCATCAACCACCCACCTGTCCCTGCCCCCCTCCTTAAGTCCTGGCCCCCTCCATCCACCCAGTCCCTGGCCCCCTCCATCCACCCACCAGTCCCTGGCCTTCTCCATCCCACCCACCAGCCCTGCCCCCCCTCACTAAGTCCCTGCCCCCCTCCAGTGGGTGTGTGTGGTGTGTATCAGTGTCTGTGTGTGTGTGGTGTATCAGTGTCTGTGTCTGGGGGGTGATCAGTGTCTGTGTGGTGGTGTGTGTGTTGTGTATCAGTGTCTGTTGTGTGTGTGTGTGTGTGTATCAGTGTCTGTGTCTGTGTGTGTGTACAGTGTCTGTGTGTGTGGTGGTGGTTTCAGTGTCGTGTGTGTGATCAGTGTTGGTGTTGGTTTGTAGCAGTGTCTGTGTGTGTAGCAGGTCTGTATCAGGTGTGTGTGTGTGTGTGTGTGTGTAGCAGGTCTCTGTGTGGCTGTGTGTGTGTCCGTGGCTTGCGTGGTGTGTAGTGGCTGCGTGTGTGTACAGTGCGTGTCTGTCAGTGGCTGCGTTGTCTGTCAGTGGTGGTGTCTGTCAGTGGCTGCGCATGTGGTGTGTGTGTGTGTATCAGTGGCTGTGTGTGTGTGTGTGTGTATCAGTGGCTGTGTGTGGTTCTGTGCAGGCCCTATAGGCCAGTATAGGCGATAAACATTTTTAGTGGGGTCACGAAGGAGAAGTTCAAAAATAAACGGGTACAAGAAAAAAGTTTGGGAAACCCTGTCCTAGACCAATCTTGGTGGATGGCCAGGAGGAGTTTCAGTAGGTGCACCAGATACTGGATTCCAAGATCCCATTGTGGACTACAGTACTTGGTCCAGTGGAAGGGATATGGCCCTGAGGAAAACTCATGGATTAAGTCCAGGGAGGTCCATGCCCAACCTAGTCCGGGCATTTCATGGCAAATTTCTGGCTAAGCTGGCTTGGGATAGCCCGGAGGTCGCTCTTAAGAGGTGGTTACTGAAAGGATTCTGCCCAATCCGTGATGGGTTTTGCTGCAATTCGGTTTTTCCAGGTTGACATGCCCTTTCTCTTCAGTTTGGCCATTTTGGTTTCTGGCATCCCGCTATATAAAAAGGCAGTTCCCAGTGGGAGTCGCCGAGCAAAGTTCTATGTTTTGCAGCTCCTGTCGGTCTTCGCTTTCACACATTTCCCTGTTTGGATTCCTTTGTTGCTGACCCCGACCTCACTGTTTTCTGCCTGCTCTGACTTTTGCTGTTGCCTGGACTTTGCACCACTGCCACTGCCATGACCTTTGCCTGTCCCCTGGATTCTGCACCACTGCCGTAGCCCTGACTCTGTCTGCTTACCGACTAGGACACTCTAACAGAGCTCTGTCCCTGGACTCTGGTCCGTTTTTCTGCATCCCTATCTCAGCCCTGCGTGTCTGCTTCCATTGGGACAATACACATACATTTTGCTGGCCAAACATGGACCCCGCTGAGGCAGTGCCGAACTGTCACACCTTACATTAAGAAACATAAAAGTGCGCTCGATGAAGTTCCAGTTTGGGGATGAGCCCTTAGATGAAATACAATAGCAGATGATGAACGCTAACACATTCGAAACGCGTGTGGATTTATATCTTGAGACTCAATAAATTTATACTTTTGTTACCCTGGGTCTCCCTTTTCTCTCCGGATCGTGCACTCCTACATCATTTGCATATGTATACTTCACTTTGGATGCACCATATTCATCCGCCACACCAGGAATTGTGAGTAATTATTTTATTGCTACAAGGTTAACCCCCAATGAGATGATTGTGGGGGCTTCTTTGCTTCCTACTACCCATTTCCAGGGGTGTTTACCACAATTGTTGGCTAATTACTACACATCTTATTAATTCTGACGTTATTTTCCTTGGATGGTGGTCTTTGGTGTATGAACTTTACCTGGCATTTGAGCGCTCCTCAACCTTCAATATTAGATGAATACAGGCAGGACCTTGTGCACTGGGTCCCCAGACTACAACTCCCAGCAGACAGCAGCAAGGACACAAACCGCATCACAACGTGTGATGCACGAATGGGGTGACATATGACGTGATGACGTGAGATGTGCGATGGCAAGCAACAAAACCTCCACCGGTTTCGTTCGTACTCTGTGCTTTATCATATACATATATGTGTGTTTTAAGGATGGAGACAAATCTGTGCCTCCCCCCTGAATGCTGCTCGGATAGTGCCAAATGAACCACAGTCCATATTGATGGGTCTGAATCTGAGGCAAACACAAACACAAGGCAAAAAACTTTGTATCCACTTCTACACTGGCTTAGGGAAAATACTGCATACCCTCGAGCAATGCAGGAAAGGACAATGTTCCCCTCTGTCCACTCTCTGCAGTCTCCCTATTCCATTGAGGGGCGAGCCTCCACCTGCGGCTGCAATGTACTTGCTGCATGGAGAAGACAGAGAGAGGTTTAGCCCTGCATGTCACCAACTCCGATTCCTCCATGCCCCCTGATATATATCTCTTGACCTTATATCATTTTTTTTCTCCCCAATGTTACTCACTCCCCTTCGTTACCCAACCCCCATGTTGACAATAAATACCCCATATCACCCTCTACCCCCATGTCACTAACTCTCCCATGTCACTCTCTCTCCACATTACCTACTCTTTTAACACCTTCCCTGCCACTCTCTCCCTTGCATATCACCCATTCTCTCTCCCCTGCCAACACTTTCTCCCTATCACATCTCAAAATCCCTGCCCTTTATATTTGATTATTAAAGGAATCAGTTCAAATTTTAGACATATTTTTAAATGTTTCCATGAATATGTCCGCAGCAATAATCCACTTATGACCTAACTATCAAGTCTAATCTTTATAACTAAAGAGAGCGGAGCATCTAGAAAATGAACAAATCATTATTTTTAAACTCTTCATTACAACTGCTAACTCAAACATGCACACAGAAAAAAACATTTGGTAGCTGAAACATATAGAGATAAACAACATCTCCACTTGCTCCTCTGACAAAGTGGTCTATAGAAAGGATGGCTCAAATCTAATGAAATGTGTTTTATATGGAGAATAGGTAACAGTTCAACCCTTGAAAATGTTTGTGCTGCATACTGTATGATGTAAACTGATTCAAAATATTTGCTTGAAATGTTCCTTGGAACATAATGCAGAGATATTCCACCCCTTAATAATAGAAAACTATATTCTGCATCATTAGAACCCTCCTCACATATTGCACAAATAAACTTGATGTTTCTATTCGGTTGAACCCTCCTACTTTTTTCATTCAACTATTAGAAACTAATTGGATTTTTGTACACTTATTTGCCATTGTTTGTCTGTTTAAAATGTTTCCTTTTTCATGCTAAATCTACTGTTAATGAAATGAATGCAGCCTAGCATAAACAGATTGTTGACAAATCATTAATGCCTTAATTTCCCATGAGCTTGGAGCTAATTACTCGCAGTCTATAATCAACATTGAAAGGAGTCAAGAAAGTCACTCAACTCATAGTGCATGCATGTTGAGTCTCTCACATTGGAATGGGGTGATGTGCTTGTAAACACTAGTAGCTTCAATGGTCTCAAACACTTACATTTATTTTATTCATAGAGTTCGGAATGATAATAAATTACAAGACAGATTCTTATACAATTACAGCTAGAATTAGGACCTGCACCCTCAAAACATTTTGACTTTTGAATTTTTCAATGTCCCATGTATCCTTTAAAACATATATTTCATTCGCTGGGAATTTACGTAGCCACATTGAATGTGCTTTTGTTATTATAGAAAAAAAAACATTGGGGAAGCACCTACCAAATCACCCTACATTCCTTGAATCCACAAGTAAAACATAGTTTGCCAAAAATAATATAATCACCATTCTAGCATTGTGAAGCTAGGAGGGTAATATTGCTCTACACCAGGAAGTCACCGTCACATTCATTGTTCAAGTTGAGCCTGAATTAAAACGGATTAAGGCACATGACAAAAAAAAGAAAATTATAGAGGTTTCACATGTTAAACCCTATCATCATTCTCTAATCTTCATCTCCTCGTTTTTCTTTTTCCCTTTTATTTGGTCATTAAAATCAGGCTTTAGTGATCCATTAAAATATGATTTTTGGAACTTACTATGTTAGAAAGCATATCAAGCAGCAGCAGTGGCAACAATCAAATACATGGGTAGCTCTATGGAAAGCCCCAGATCAGAGAAGGTCGCTTCTTGATCCTCTGTGTTCAGGTATAGTGCCTTAAACCAGTAGGCACAAGAAACAGTGTCAGAGGATGAGATACATAATTATGCTTACTACTGCACTACTATCCTGTATTCATTGGGAGAAGGAAAATATGGGACCAGACCCCATTGAGATCGGATTTCATAAACCGGGATATAACCACAGAATTGTAGACCAGCAAATCCACAAGTCACCAGAATACTATGAAGTGATCTCCTTGAATACAGACAGAAATAGGACAAGCGTCAGGGTTACCTTTGGGGGTCAATAACCCACACCTAGAAGCCCTACGCAAGATCGCGCAGGGGAACTAAACCAATCCTACAGGAAGATACAAGACTGCAACAGGTCTTCCCTGAAGCACCCTTATTATCATACAGCAACCTCATAACCTAATGAAAAGTATGGGCGAGGAGGAGTAAAGTATTCAACAGTACAACTGAATTGCGGACAAGATTATGCCCAGGACGCAAGATGCAAAACTGCACAATCCTCCACACAGCGGGCACAATACAAATACCACACAGGAATTGGAGTACAAAATCAGAGGAATGGTTTCACTGGTACTTCAGCAAGTCGTGTACCTCTATCATGTGCATGAAATGCCCAGGGGGCTTGCTACTACATAGGTAAGACGGGACAGGGGGGGGCTAAAAAAAGAATGAAATCGCATCACCACAGCATCACACGCGGAACAAGAGACAATCCTGTTGGACGAACATTTCTCTGACTCTGGCACATAAGAGGGACGATCTGATGGTGGCATTACTATGGGAATTTTAGAACACAGAAAGAGAGATGTTGCATGATACAAATTTATGCAAACGTTAGGGACACTTAGCGGTTCCTAAACTGAGACCGCAGCTTTCATGATGTGACCACTCTGAAACAAGAGAACCTTTTCCCATGGAGTGCTAAAGGCCCATTGTCTATACATACTTGCTCATATGAATGGCAGTACTGTACAGTTTTCTCTCACATATACATCATGTACAGTGTAATTCTATCCCTATATACCAATAGGACCACATAGTATCTACACAATAATAGTAATGCAAGACACTCATACATTTCTGCATGTACCCACACATTGGGTATTACACTACCACTTTTATACATTATATTTACACACAACACAAACCACACACACACACACAACAACACACACACCACACACAACACACACAACACACACACACACACACACACACACAAACACACACACACACACACACACAACCACACACACACACACACCACACTCTTACATCACTAACATCAGGGACCATTTGACACCTTAAGTCATTACATCGCATACTGAACAGGGGGGGGGGATAGGCTTCAGTCACAGATCATTCCTAGATGCAATGTTTTAAGTAAAAATCTTCTTGCGTCACTAAATCAAGATGGCCGGTGTCACATGGTATTTTCAGCCAATCAGAGTGGGAATTGGTTCCCACGATCTGATTGGCTGAAATACCATGTGACGCCGTCTTGTGACGTCATCTTAAAGGCAAATGAAGACACAGCCATTCTGATTGGCTGGCACTTCCCTTTATAAGTGACCGTCATGTAAACAAAAACAAAAAAATTAAGCCGGAACATGGTTTAACAGCCAATTCAGGTGGGTTAACAATTTGAGGCTAAATGTGACGTCACAAGCCTATTTAAGGTTGTGACGTCTCATTTGAGCCACAAGAAGACGACGAGACAACATCGGTTGGGATTACATGGGGCTTCTTTGGGGTGGACAGATGAAGATAGAAGATAAAGAAGATCAAAGAAATGGTGACAGATGAAGATAGAAGAAGGTGATTAAAGAAGAAGAAAAAGAAGATTGGGGGTACCTGATCGGATTTCTGGCGGATGGCAATCGGATGGCTGTTGGAGGGCGTCAAAAGTATATGTGAGCTTCCGGTTACCTCGGGAGTCGGAGGGCCACCTGCTTCTAATGGTAAGTAAATATTGAATGTTTTTTTCTGTGTAAAGTCTCTTTGTAAGGTTATTCATTGGATGTGTTTTTTTATTTGGGGGGGAGGCACTGAATGATAATATTTAATCTGTACCACTTTAGGGGTCCAATTAATACATTATGATGGACAAAGTATTTGGGGGGTATTTCTGGCTTGGTATTGCTGTTGCTTTTTTTCATTTTCAGATTATTATGTGGATTGATTGTTGTTTTTTCATGCTTAATGTTAATAAAATGTTTGCGTTGGTGTTAGTTTTAGTTAATTTTGTATTATGTTAGCTAATGCGTTTATGGTTATTTCAGATATGTTAGAATTCTTTGTCTTCTTATTTTACTGTTTAAATTAATGTTGTAGTAATTAATGTTTGATTGGTTAGTGTTATCATCATTTTGAGTTGGTTAGGAATTAATTGGTTGATTGGTTAATGGGTTAATTAATTCAGTGTGATGTTGTTATTGTTGTATTGATTGGATTAGCTGGCTACTGTTTTTATTAGTGATAGTGTGTTTATTTGGAGTTTAGTTAGGTTTTATTATTGTGTGTGTGTGTATTAAGTATTGTAATTTAGGGTGCCCATGGTGCTATAGTACTGTATCATGCCCATATTATTATTATATGTTGGTATGATGTACGCACAACTGTAGCTCATTTGGTAGTGATGTTTATTAAATAATTATTACTATACCATTGTTTCATAGGTGAGATGTGCAGGGGGTCCGGAGCCTGAACTACGTGTTGGTTGCGAGTTCCAGGGACACCTCTGTTCCGAATTACAGGCACCTTTTGGGGTGTCTCCCCCCCCCCCCCCCGCTCTAGTTAAAAAAATGCGGCGATTCCCCCCGCGGTCCCGCGCGCATGCGTAGGGCAAGCAGGGCCCACTCCCTTCCTCCCCCCCCGCTCCCAACGTTGGACGGAGGAGGAAGTACCAGCTACTCTGCGGCCCGCACGTTATGTAGGACGGAGGGGGAAGTACAAGCTCCTACTGCGGCCTGCTTCCCCCCGTGGCCAGCTTCCCGAGCTCACCTCCCATGGCACCTCCTCCGAGCCCATCTCCCGTGCCCCCAAGCCCACCTCCCATCCCGGGCAGCAGGGGATATCGGGGGCAGCAGGGGAAAGCGTCCGGTGGCAAGGTAAGTCACCCCACCCAGTCACTGTCACCCAGTGACTCTCTCCCACCCAGTCACTGTCACCCACCCAGTCACTGCCTCCCACCCAAGTGTCCCTGCCCCCCCTCCCACGCAGTCCCTGGCCCCCTCCTCCCACCCACCTACCCAGTCCCTGGCCCCCTCCTCCAAAGTCCCTGGCCCCCTCCTCGGGTGGTCCTCATGGGTGTCCCTGCAGGTGTCATGGGGTCCTCAGGTGGTCTCCGCAGGTGTCTGGGGGCCATCGGGTGGTGTCTGGGGGCCCTCAGGTGGTCCCTGCAGGTGTCTGGGGGTCTTTAGGTGGTCCCCAGGGGTGTCTGGGGGCCCTTGGGTGGTCCCCGCAGGTGTCTTGGGTCCATTGGGTGATCTCTGCAGGTGTCTGGGGGGCACTCGGGTGGACCCCATGGGTGTCTGGTGGCCCTCGGTGGTCCCCACGCATGTCTAGGGGGCCTCAGGTGGTCCCTGCGGGTTCTGGGGGCCCTCCGGTGGTCCTCACGGGTGTCTGGGGGCCTTCAGGTGGTCCCCTCGTGAGGTCTGCATGGGTGTCTGGGGGTCCTCAGGTTGTCTGACTGACTGGGTAGGTGGGTGGGTAACTGTCTGACTGGGTGGGTGACTGTCGTAAGTAACCATGAAAATAAAGAAACATCACATAGTGTAGTAATCCTGAAGCTGCTGGCCAAACCTTATGCGCGTCTCCGCACGCGCCTATCCCAGCACACGCCAGAGCAACCGCTCCTCACAGAGCGTTCAGTCCCACTGCACGCGCTATGCAGGCCAGTTAGAGATTGCGCAGGCAGAGGCGCGACGCGTCACCGTCGTGTGATGTACGACGCCGACGCATCACGACCAACACCCCGAGTGATGCGTCAAGAGCGAACTCATTACTTCCAGCCACATGACCAGCCTGTCTCTTCCATCCAGACCTGTCCCTGGCCACCGCAAGGGGTTACACCTCGACTCAACCCTGGGTGATGCGTCTGCCTGCTTCTTATGGTCCAGCTGACTGCCACCAGCACTTCGAGCTGAGCAAAGACTACACGTTATCTGGTGTTTTTGTCTATGCTGCCTTGTCTGTTACTTGTGTCCTAGTTCTGTTTACCCGTTGTACCGACTCTGCCCTAGTCCCCTGCCTATGGAACCCTCGCTCTCTGGCACCCCCGACCCTCGGCTTGAACTTTGACCATCCGTAATACTCTCCTGCCCTGTGGACCCTAGGCTACCTGGGAAAACCTCCGACTATCCAATACTATCTCCAGTGGCACCTGGACAATAGATACCCACACGCTCGCCGACCTACTCCCGCATCGGCACCCGACAAGTATACGTTACTATGGATTTTTTCCTTGTCCAGACTCGGCCAGCAAGTACCTACGCCCTACATTCCCGGACGCTACGCTACATTCCATTCCGTGTCTGTAAGGCTGGTGCCGAGGGCTAATATTCCCATCCTCATCACACGAAGGCGTCTCGTCTAGTGTTTTGTGGCCGAGCACTTGCGTTAATACGCCGGTTAATCGCCTGGAGTACATGCTGGGCTGTAACCTGAGTAGTTTAAGGGCAAGTTTAGGCATTTCTGCCATTCGACTAATGACCCATCGGTCTAACACAGCGAGTGATACCCTGGCACATACAGCTCCCATTCAGTTGATGACCGGCCAATCTGATGCGGGCATTAGAAAATGCAGAAATGCCTAAACTCATGCATTGAAAAGAACCCGCATGATACCCAGCATGTACAGGGGCCTTTTGGCGATTGCCAGTGGTTGTGTTTATGAAAAAACGTCCGGCCACAAACAGAAGCTGAATAACAATGCAAAATAATGCGCGACAGAATTACAGAGCATTATGGGCAAATTATTCTCTTCTGTCTTCACTACGAGTACAGAATCGGTGTAGTAGGAATCCGTTCCTGGTTTGGCTGAGCTCACTCTTGCGAGTTGAGAGAGCTCTCAGACGAGACCTTCCCTTGGATTTGCAAGCAATATCACCTAGTTGCTTGCAATCACTGCAGCTCTGTCTCTCTTGCTCTGGCACATTGAGGAATTCCCCACACATCCCTGACTTGGGATGGCTGCCTGCCCTTCTATACTGGGCTCGCCTTTTCCCTCATTGCTGCAGCATATAACCAAGATTCCACATAGCGATGTAACTGTGTTTGCTCAAACAATCCTGCATTTAGCTTGTTACTGCAGATTCTGCTGACCAGTCACCCCAGAGCCGGAGGTCTGTTCCTGTATGCAAGCACTAGGATCAGTGCTATGTCTATGCCTTTGCTCCTGAGACCTAGCTGCATAACACAAGGCAGAGGTCTAGCTTCCTCGGTTAACGGTACTGAAGCGCTGCGGATCCCCAGCTGCTAGTCTTGCACTTTTCCTGAGACTGACCCTGACATTCACCTTTGCAGAGACCTTATTCATGGGCCGCCTCTGCTCCTCACACAGAGGCCCATTCCCACTGCTTCAGCATGCTTGCTGAAGCGTTTCACACCAGGTACCAGTTGCCAAACCCCAGCCTTGAATATCGAACTACTACTGACGTCTACCAACTCTGCACTTGATCCATAGGATTACCCTGCTTCTTTGTCCACCCTGAACCGGCCTACGATTGACTCGAAATACATGCGCATCCAGACACCGGCTGTGGTTCTAAGTCGCGGCTGTTGTGGTTTGTTTGTATTTATATCCCACCTCAGCCCCCTCGGTCTCGCGCTCCGGTTGTTGTGCGCGAACAAGATTCTGTACCCATGAGTCACCACATACCGAGTTAGGGTTAGCCCGCCATCTATCTTACAGAATTTTTTTTTTTTTTGCTTTGAGACCATCTCTTTTGGAGTTTTGTAGTTGGATTCTTGCATACTCGTTCTGTGCTTACTATCTCACGTGACTATTTATAGATCATGCGTTTGAATATTTATTCACAATTCATCAGTTATATTAATCATGTGGTTTGACAATCGTTGTTTCCTCTTTATCATCACTGCCATTGTAACTTGGCTGGGAAAGTCTCCAGTATATATGAACAAAAAATACAGCACCCGCATGTAAGAAAAAAAGCAAACAAAGAGTGTATTTAGAAGACAATGGAATAAACCAAACTCTTTTGTTGCACTTTAAAACATGTGGTGCTAGCATTCTTTTGTGCTAGCTCTGACTCGATTGCTTTCACGCCCCGTCGCTGTATGCAGAACGTGCATATGTTGGCCACACCTGAATTATATATATATATTAATATAAGATATATATATATATATATATAATATTATATATATATATATATCTACAGTACGTTGAGCGATCTCTAGAGCATGAGACACCACAGACGGAGAAATCCAGGCCTATATACTAATAAGAAAAAGAAAAAGATAAAAATCTAAAGGAGTAGCTGGACTAGAGACAGGTGAATGGGGGGGAGAGGAGAATGATGCAAGACAGAACTAGGGACACTCGGAATGCAGAAAGGTGGTGAGGCGGGTGGGCCCGCGCAGCGCAGTAAATAGGAGGGCTGACGACTCTGGTGTGGACGGCTCGGCGGTCGTTCGGACTGTCACTCTTATATACACCTCTGCTCGGATCCGAATGCGGTAGTCAAGATTTCAAGCACTAGTCGGGTAAGAAAAGTCTTAATACATAACTCGAAATACCCCCCCCATAAAATTTGGCACTCACGTGGAGAGGTGGGAAAGGATGGAGCCAGAGGCCGGCAGCGCCTCGTGTAGTCCCGGCTTCGGTCCGGACGGGCGGGGAACAGTGCAACGAGGGGAAGAAAAGAGATTGATGACTTGAGAGGACTCTGAGAAAGAAACAGGAACGCTACGAACCAACAAAGGATACAGTACGGCCGACGCGGATATTAAAAACCCAACAGGTGCTAACCGTGCCGCCCGACACAGGTGTAGGAATAAGTGAGGATTAAGCGAAGGCAAATCATGGAATCCATCTCCTGCGAACAAAGATAAAAGTATCCGCGGAAGGCCGCAAACACCTTCATACATCGGTTAGCCCCCGCTTACCCGAACCCATGATAGCTCGAAAAGACCCAGCACGGAATACACAAAAGAAGGTCATTAGATGACAGGACACAACCATTTACAGGAGAAAATAAATCGCAGCAAAGTGGCGAATTGCGGGATATCCTGAATTAGATCTGGATATTGACCATCGCTTGCACGCCCAGGCAGGCGAAGACTCTTGGTGTACCTCGGAAGAAATGATCCCGACTCGCCCGAATGCCAAGGGAGGAGAACGGAAATAATGAGCCGGCAATCGGTACGACGCCGACTCACAGGCGGTGGCTGGCCGGGTGGATTCGAGGGGGAGGGGGAGGGAAAAAAAAGAAGGAAAAGAAAGGAAAAACAAAAAAGGGGGGCAGAAGGTAGGAGGAACATGCAAATTAGGAGTGGAAAAAAGGTGACTAAACACACAGACAAACAGCGACCATACAAACCAAGACAAACACACATGAACGTAACACTCGGCACAGCTATTAAATAAAGAAATGTCTGATTTAATTAAGCGTGGAGGGTGTGAATGGAATGAGACACGCATCCGAGGCGGCAAATTACAACCCTACTCACAAGATGCAGATAAAACAAGCAGCGAACTGAGCGGGACATGCAGCTGCGGCTTCCAAGATAAGGTGCCGGGCATCCTCTAAATGGCCGTCTCAGTGACAGGGTCGGTGAAAGGCTGAAACTCAGTGATACAATCTTCTCGAGCACGGATGTACGTCACGTCCCGCTGGAGATCCACACCGGACGTTTACTTGAGCACTAGTCCTCACTGCCGTGAGACCGCAATAGTCCTAAAAGTCAACCGCTTGACTGAACTAAAAAAATCGCCAGATACACACTCTACCAAAACTGAGAACAGCACTAATAAAACAATGGAAACTTCGACGCGTCTGCGTACGCTATGCGCACGATACTTCTTCAAGGCATGTGCACACCCTTAGCGACCTATGGTATATATACCATCAGTCCTGAAGCTCTGATTTGATTAATTAATGATTGTATTTAAACATATAACCCCATATTGAAGGCATACTAGAGGCGGCACTGCCGGGGATGGCCAGATGCTAAAACAAATACACAAAAAAACACACAAAAAACTTAGACAACATTAAACATAATGACAAATACATAAAAACATTAAAACATTAAAACATTTAAAAAAGCAGCAGCTAGAAAATAAATATTAGAGCCAGACAATTTGCATGATTTCACAAAAAGCCTTAAGTCAAAGTCTTGTTCTACCCTTATAGGGGACATCAGTTTTTTCAGTTAAATATATACCAGTAAGCTTCACGCATACTCGCTAGCTGAGTGTCATTTCCCCTTTTCTGGGTTAACATCAACTATCTCGATAGCCTACGACAGCAAAGACCATTAGTTTTTATCATGACAAACTGAAGAAAGTTAGATGTGAAACACTGTGTGTCACCAAGCCCCCTTTTATATATGAAATGTTACTGCCTCGTGAAACTCTTAAGGAACGTCCTCCCCTGTCTGCCTACATATTGCAAGCCACAGGCATTGCAAATAGTATATAACATATATTGAATGACAGTTAATAAATTTTTGTATGAGTAGCTCTTATAGTGACGGTAGATTTAAACTGTCTCAGCACTCTTACTATAGAGCGCCATGCCCTGTACACTTAAGCACAAGGCTATAACAAGCCTTCAAGCTCCCTCCTTGTCCCTGCTTATGTTGGTATTCACTGGACAGCTGGGGGCTAGCTGGGACTTAAGGTTATGCCTTGCAATATGCATGTTAGGTCTTTAGCGGAGAATGTCCACTAACTACCTAATCTGACCTAACAAGATTGAGCCAATATATTGTTAATAATTTGTTTTATTTTTGCAGACGACCATCTCATTATTACTGCCCGTAATGAACGCTACCTGCTTAACTCCGTTCTTGCTGATCCTTTTTTTTATATTGGAGTAAAGTCGTCTCTATGATATCCCATTGACTTGATTAAAAGCTTCATATCAAAGCTCAGACTATGAATATTTTCTATATAAATTTTTGTTTTAGAATCTCAGAGTGGTACATAAGTCTCTACTTCGGAACAATTAACAGTTTATAAGTGCCGTACCAGTTAGCCTTTCCGGAATGTTTCGCAACCACTGCGGGGTTATGCTGAATATCTGCGCGTACATAATTGTTAGCCTGCACAGGTTTATTAAAAAAGGGTTCTTAGTGTGTCGTCATTAGTATTTCATTTTTAACATAGATGTAAGATCTAAGCAAATTAATGCCATGCCTCAATGCCTAGCAACTACACGTGATTTAGCATTAAGGATGATTGTGATTAAGAGTATGTGCAAAAAATTATCAAGTCGATTCCTGAAGTGACCTGACCATACAAAAAACACATCGTCAATGTAGCGCCCGCCACTAGCAGCCACCAGGTATTGCCTCCAGAGGACTAGTGGTTCCAAATAAAATCCTCCTCACCCAAGTCCATAAAAAAGGTTGGCATAAACTAGGAGCAAACCTCGTGCCCAGTAAGCCCGGAGGGTACCACATTCTGAATGTAATACTGTGAGTTGATATGCTGAAATATTCGTGGAGACTAAAATAACTTAATACCGTCTATCAAAATACTCCTTTTAATGGGCTGAATAATTACTTGAAGTTCCAATTTGCCCCGAGACACGCAGACCCACACACCATGATGATCGATTAATGACAGTATATCAAGATGTTACATCAGCCGTGGCCAAGTATATAGCCAACGTGCAATTCTAGATCTTTTACAATTTGTAAAATATGTGTCGTGTCTCGCAATAGGATATAACACCGAGTGACACAGGTTGCGAGATGAGTGATCAATAATGTGAAAGGTTGAAGTGAGACGAAGAAATACATGAAATAATAGGTCTCACCGGGCTCGGTGACATGTTAAACTACTTGTGTATGGTTAGTATAAAAGAAAAATAACGGTGACTAGTGGAAACTGTGCAACGACAAAAAGATATTAAACTCAATACTTCCACATATTAGCTCCAATATCTATGCAGAAAGAGTCAGCAAATTCTCCAGTTCGGCCTTAAATTGACAAAGAAGGATCACCGCTAAGGGGAGGTATGTGCCGTTCCTGCTCACTCAAAAGTCTATAGACTCCTGTAAATAATAATTTGGTCACCATCACCACAATACCCCCACCCGTCATCAGCTGACTAATACAAAGGAGTCATTATTTCCTCTAGATTTTGGAACTGCCTCTTTCCTGAATATATTAAAATTGAACCTTGGATTTTGTAAGTCTCTGACCTGAATTCGCAAGATCTGCCTACCTAACCATTTTCTACAAATGAGCTCACCAGGTGTCTTGCGGCCGAACTTAGCGGTTAAAGGAAGCTAGAAAGTGTATGTTGCTTATAAAGATCCTTTAACATGAGCGGTTTAGTACATACTACGAGTGCCTCCTTATTATTAGGGCTCATTTGTTGGATATGCAGTCCTAGCACAAATATTTGTTTCAGGGCCGAGTTTGCTGAGCCAAATTCGTGGGACGTCTATAAATAGGTTGTTTGAATGATCGAAACTATTTGGCCACAAACCGGGCAAATGTAAGCGCCCTTTAGTTGAGTACAATCTCTTTCAATATCAGTTAGATGGTGTTGCTGATATTGAAATATTGGAATACTCAACCCTATTCTCTTTTATTAACTGATATTCTAACTAGTACCTCCTCCTATCTCCCTCGCCCTTGTCTTTCTTTTTTTTAATTCAAGCGAGTGATTTTCGGCATGGTTGTTTGACAATTTCCACCTCTGGAAAAGCATATGCTCTCTCTCTTTCGCTCCATTCTAAAAAGGAAAAGTAAGGACTCTTAATGGCAGGTGTAGGGAGCCGGTGTGTTGAATGCTCCTCCGCGATCACTCTCAGAATCCTATATCGGACAGCAGTTTGATGTATCTATTGCTGACCTGGGTAAAGGTATTGACTGTTTTTTTCTTTTTTTTTTTTTTTTTTTTTTTTTTTTTTTTTTTTTTTTTTTTTTTTTCTGCGTAATGTCAGGGCCATCATACCCTCATGCGCCTCTGTTTGCTCGCAAATATAAACTTTTGTCTGTAGTGGTTTGTAGCGAATACATGGAGTAGGAACTAATACATTAGTTAATGACGGTACTCTTAGGGAGCCAATTTTCACTCCTTAGCATAATTTGCCTCCTATTGGCCTTAGCCTATTGGATCCCTATAGATGGAGGTATGAAGTTTCTTTGATTTCTACCTAATAGCAGCCCAAATCATTATTGATTCTTTGATTATGGTTCAAGTGCAATTTTCATATCTAGATGTGATCATCCAACTCAAAATTAGATCGGTTTCCTTTCAATACATCGTATGACGTGAGCATCCCTTGCTTTACCACCTTTATAGGACTCCATTGGACATTACAACATTCTATTGTTTGTTTTCATTATTCACTGTGGGCCGGTTGTCTTTCTTTTTTCTATTGTGTGCTTGACTGACTGTACTGTCAGTGACTACCTGGGCGCCCGTTTTTTACATATTAAGTGTTGTATAATTTATTCTACTAGCGCTGTTTTTAACACCACTTCTTTGTTCTGTTTGTTTTGTTGTGATACAATTTAGTGTTAAGCTGCTGTTTATATATTTTTAATCATTTACTCATTAATTCAAATTATCAATGATTCTCTTTTTAGAGTCTCGCAAGAACATGTGTAATGTTGATCAATTTTTTAGTGATCCAAGTTCGATCCAATCTATTGTAATGTTTACTGAAGATTTTCAATCCAATACTTGCTCAGATGGGAGAAGACCTTATGTTAGAAAAGCAAAAAAACCAGTGCGTGCGCGAGGCCCCCACACTGAGCCAAGTAATTTGGAAAATCAACCTGCATTCCAAGGGGCTTAGGTCCTGAAAAAAACAACAACTAGCACGCTGATGCCACAAGTGTCAATTTTATGAAGAAGTAGGAATGAAATATTAGACAACTGTTCAATTCTCTCTCATAGAACACTGTTGCGTGATGCATCAGCGAAGGAAAACCTTAATGAGTTGGATGATCCATCTAGATATGCAAAATTCAACTGAACAATACAAAAGACAATATGAGTTGCTGCTTTAGAACCGACCATTAAAAAAAGCAGGCTTGTCAGGCGAAACTTGCAAATAGTCCAAACTAACAACTGAATATTTTTAGAGATAAGCAGCGGATCATGCGATACAGGTTGCGAAAGAGATGCCCGTCAAGAAACCAGGATGATTAATGCCACTAAAGGTAGAAATTAAGAAACCAACTCCACTTAATAGAGATCCAAAGAGCTTTAGGCCATAGGAGCAAATTTACGACATAAGGAAAGTGAAAATTGGCCCCTAAAGAGACCCATACTATGATTGTATGTTCCTCAATCCATTTATCTCCTACTAAACACCGCGTACATGAAAAAAGTTTATATTTGCACCAAAAAAGAGCCAAGAACGGGTTTATTGATGCCACGTGACATACCACAGTCAATGACCTATAACCGAGTCAAGCAATAATTACACCAACTGGCTGTCGTATGACGGATCTGACGAGGAGCGGAGAGCATTTCAATCCACTACCCCATCCCTACACACTGCCATTAAGTCCAACTTCTATTTTTTTATCGAATGTGGGAGAGAACAGAGAGCAGCATATCCTTTCCAGACGGTGCGAAATTGTCCAAACAACCATCCGAAAATCAACCTCCTATGAATTACAAAAAAGAGACAGGGTCCGAGGGAGAGAGAGTGACGGCTACTAGTAGAAATCAGTTAAGAATAGTGGTTGAGTATGTCCAATATGTTTTCAATATCAGCAAAACACCATCTAACTGATATTGAAAAGAGGGTACTCTCAACAAGGCCCTTACATTTGCCCCGCCGGTTTGCTGACCAAATCAGTTTCAACCTTTATCAGACTGTCCACAAATTTGCTCGCAACTCGACTCCAAAAATATTTTGCTAAGGGACGGCAATATACAAACCAAATTGCAATGCCCTAAGTAGAGAGGCATGCAGCTTAATGACTGGAACCCTCATGAAGGATCTTTAAGCAACATCCACTGTTTACCCTTAAGTTCGCCCCAAGGACACCTGGTGCAGCCTCATTTGTAAGAAATGGTTAGCTACAGATCTTGAGAATCTCATTGCAGAAACTTACAAAATCCAAAAGGATAATTTTAATATTCCAGAAAAAGAGGAAGCAGTTCCAAATCTCAGAGAAAAGAATAGACTCCTTGTTATTAAGTCAGCTGATAAGGTGTGGGGTAGTGTGGGGTATGCGACAAAGATTATTATTTAAATGGCAGTCTAAAGACTTATCCTGAGTGACACAGAGACCACATAACCTCCCCCTTGCGGTGATCCTTTGGTCAAATTAGAAGCCGGAATTAGGAGAAGTTGCCTGACTTCTGGCCCGTAGATAGTGGATGCAAATATGTGAAGATGAGTTTAATTTTTTTTGTCGGTTTCAGTTTCCACGTACACCGTTATCTTATTTTATAACCTAAAATACACAAGAGTTATTAATGCACCCCGGGGCAGACCTATTATTAAGGTATTCTACATTTTCCCTCACTTACCAACCTTTCACAAAATTTATTGAATCACCATCTCTCCAACTGTTGCACTGGTGTTAGATCCTATTTGCGAACAGACACATATTTTACAAACTTTTAACAGATCTAAAATAGGCCAGCGTGCCTATATACTTGCACGGCTGATTGTAAACATCATTATATACTGTATTTAATCATCATCAAGGTTGTGTGTCCGTGTACTCGCCAATTGAAACTTCGAAAGTAATTATTCACCCATTAAAATGAATTTTTTGATAGACGGTATTAGGTTTATTTGTCTGTCACACAATAGTCTTCACATCAACTCACAGCTATTACATTCAGAAATTGGTACCGCTATGGGCACCGAGTTTGCTCCTAGTTATGCCAACTTTTTTATGGACAGCTTGTGAGCGAGAGTTTCTTTTGGAACACACTGTCCTCTAGTGAGCAAACCGGTTGCTATGGCGGCGCTACATGACGCTGTGTTTTTGTATGTCAGGCACCAGATCACTTGATATTTTGCCATACCTAATCACAATCCACCTTAATCTTAAATCACTTGTTAGTTTACTATTTGAGCACATTACATTTCTTAGCATCTTCACATATATGGCTTAAAAATGAACATATTAACTGCCACACTCAAGACCTTTTTTAAAAACCTGTGCAGGCTAACAATTTGTCACCGCAGATAGTCCAGCATAACCCCCAGGGTTGCGAAACATTCCTAAAGGCCAACTGGTACGCCTTTTTCTAAACGTAATTGTTTCCGAGAATAGAGAAACTTTAATGATCCAATCTGAAGATCTAAAAAACAAAATTTTATTAATAGAAAAATATCTCAGAGTCTGACTTTAATGAAGCTTTTAATCAAGTCAATGGGGATACATAGAGACACTATATACTTCCAATATAAGAAAAAAAGATACGCAAGAAAGGAGTAATACGCATGTAGCGTTCATTACGCGATAATGAGATGAGCGCCACCAAATAAAACAATTATTAACAAATATTGGCCAATCTTGTTACAGCATGAGGTCGTTAGTGGAATTCTCGCCCAAAAACTAACATCATTCTTTCAAGGCATAATAACTTAAGTCAAAGGACTAGCCGCCCCAGCCTGTCCCGTGAGGAACAACATAAGCAGGCGACAAGGACGGGACGCTTTGAAAGGCTTTAATCCTGTGCTAAGTGTACAGCATGCTCTATAGTAGGTGGCTAGACAGTTTAAATCTAACGTCACTAATAAGAGCTACTCTACAAAAATTTAACTGTCATTCAATATATGTTATATACCTATTGCATGCCCCTGTGGCTTGCCAATATGTAGGCCAGCACAGGGAGGACGTTCAAAGACGCTATCTACGAGCCACATTTACAATATTAAAGGGGCTTGTAGGACACACTAGTGTTTCACATCACTTTTCTCGTTTGTCATGTATTAAAAACCCTAATGGTTCTTTGCTGTCCAGCTACGAATATTGGTTGATGGTTAACCCAAGAGGGACAATAGACTCCAGAACAGGCAGTATGCGATGAAGCCTTACTGGATATCTGAACTGAAAACTATGTCCCCTAACGCGTTAAACATGACTTTGATCTTACAGCTTTTTTATTGAATCATTCAATGTGCTGCCTCTTAATATTTATTTTCGTAACTTTAATGCTCTTTAATGTTTTTAATGTTTATGTCTTTTAATGTTCATTACTGTCTTATGTTGTTTCTAAGTTTTTTGTGTTTTTTGTCTGTATTGTATTTGTTTTAGCATCTGCCACTATCCCCCGTGCCGCTCTCGAGTTAGCCCAAAATGGGTGTTAATTTAATTACAAACATTAATTAACAAATAGGAGCTCAGGACTGCGGATTATACTACCATAGAGTCCAAGAGTTGGCACATCCCTTGAAGAAGATAGCCCGACATGCGTACGAACGCCCCGTCGGAGTTTTTCCAGTGTTTTTAGTGCTGTTCCAGGTTTGGAGAAGTGTGTATCTGGCGATTTTTAGGTTAAGTCAAGCGGTTGACTTTGAGGGAGACATCGCGGCTCACCAGTGGAGACTATATGCTCTAAAACTACCGGTGTGGATTCAGCGGACGTGACCGTCACATCCGTTCGGAAGTTGTATCACCTAGGGATTCACCTTCTCATCACCCTGTCACAGTAGAGGACGCCAGTGAGAGCATTTTTCCCGGTCGCCATCTTCGGAAGCCCAGCTGCACTGTTCCCCAAGTTCGCGGCTTGTTTTATTCTGGGCATCGTGAGTGAGTTGGAAATTTTCCCCCTCCGGTATGCGCGTCTCATTCACCTCCACCTTATTAACAGCATTTTCTTATTAACTAGTCCTGTGCTAGTGTTACGGTTTACATGTGTGTTTTGGTTCTTGGTGCTATTCCTGTTTTTGCTGTGTGTTTCATTAGAAATCCACCTTTTCACCTCCTAATTTGAGTTACTGCACCATAATTTGTTTTCTTCTTTTTTTCATATCACATGTTGAAGTGAGCATCCTTGATTACCAACTTTAATAGGACTCCATTTGGAAATTACATTACTATTGTTTTGGTTTTCATTATTCACTGTGGCGCCGGTTCTTCTTTTTTTCTAATTATTAAAGTAAGGACAAAACCCAGGACTCATTCTTGTGGATAACTTTGGTGATGGACATCTTAAATATCATGTGCATTTAAATTTTTATACCTGTCGGCTTTATTGCTGGTTTATTTAGCTGCGTGTGCATTTGCCATCCAGCAAATACATAGGACCAATACAAATTGCCTATAAACGTTCATATGCAGATTTTTGGAACATATAATAAGCACATTGTTGAAAAGTGTGAGTTAAGAAGACCTTGAGGATTACTTGTTTGACCTTTATTGCTTTTCTTTTTTCATGTCGGTTCCCTAAAGCATTCTATTGATTTCAGCTGTGAATAAATCGCCTACAGGCGCATAACTAGAAGATGTGGTGAATGGGAAGAAGTAGAGGAGATAGGGAAGGTACAGTAGTGTTGAAGAAGTGAAAGAAATATGTTTCTGAGATTTAATACATGTTGAATGCTTTTGCAATGAGAGTGATGGAGTAGGAGAGAGGGTCAGGAACATATTGGTAGATTAACTTGGTAAGCATGGATATTTAGACAGTGACAAGAAATGTATAGAAAATGATAATGACAGCTGGTAAGTTTTATGAATGCAGGTCTCAAATGCCTCAAGAGAATAGGAATGTATAGAGGAAGATCACTATGTGATGGCAAATAACATCAGGTCGATTGACAGATACATTTGGAGGTGCTGCTGAGATTCAGACCTGGGGTTGTGTACAAATTATATATATATATATATATATATATATATATATATATATATTATATTATATATATATATATATAATCAAAAAATAAATAGATGATACCGTTCTGTGGCTAACGAAATGCTTTTCTTTGTGCGAGCTTCGAGATACACATGCTCTTCTTCCGGCGATGTTACAATGAATGAAGCAAGGATTACTTAAAAACAGTCACTGTTTTTAAGTAATCCTTGCTTCATTCATTGTAACCTCGCCGGAGAGAGATCAGTGTATCTCGAAAGCTCACACAATAAAAGCATTTCGTTAGCCACAGAACGGTATCATCTATTTATTTTTGATTATGAAGCTCGGCTACACGACGTACTGATACCTCTACATATATATATTATATATATATAATATATATATATATATAATATATATATATATATATATATATATATATATCAGAACTGTGACAAGTCCGTACCATCCAGACAGAGGGTCCGTCAGTAGCCCTTAACTGCCAGGTACCATCCCTGCCACGTGGTTGCCATTGGATATGTCCCGTTACGGAACTTCTCATATAGTGTGTGTTTAAGGCTTGAGTCATTCCCAGGTTAGTTGAAGCCCGCCTCTTAGACGAGAAGGGATACTGTTCTCTATTGAGCACGCTACATAATCACCGGTGGTTGTAGCTTACGGGACAGAGGAAGGACCTAGGCCCTGCATCTACATGGAGCTATGTCGAGGGAGTGGCCCCTTATATATACGGGGGGGTGACAGTAAAAACGGAGGACCTAGAGCCGTTTGCCCAAGGAGTGCCGGTGGACTACATTTTCCCCATCCAGACAGGCATCAGAAGGGGTGAGCTGTCAAGGCGTTGTGTGACAGTGATCTGGGTAGCAGAAGAAAGTGCCGCTTGTTGGAAGAACTGGTGCGCACGGAAGTGATACAGCATGGCTGACAACCTACCCTAGATCACCAAGCCCCCAGTAACAAATGAAAATGATAGGTGACGAAAAAAGTGCGCAACTAATTGAAATACGTGAGGGGTGATGAATATAGGAAAAATACGTGACCTATAAGAACAAATCAGAGCGTCTGCAGCTGCGGTATAGGAGGGCTCAGGACCCATGAGAACTAGTAGATAAAAACACAAAAAAACACAGCGCACAATGCTCAGTGCAAAAATTATATGACAATAAACAATAGAACATAAGGTGAGATCGTGCGTTAGCATCACAAGAGTGAGTGCTTAAACAAGCATTGTCGGGATAATTGTTAACCCAAACACCAGTGGAAGATACGGATAAGATGTACCTCACTATGTATTTGGTAAGCGGTGTTCCTTGGACACCAGTTCCTGTTCAGGTAAGGTATGGAGTCCTCTGAAAGTCCTTGCTCCCACATAGGAATCAACACGTCTGCAGCTCTACATAGAATGCTGCTTTCAAGCGGGCTCCACGCCGGCTGAAATCCTCTCTCTCCCCTCCGTTGAAACATTCCGGATTAGTGACGTCACCGCGGGGTTCTGCCGTATTGGCGCGATTTCACTGGATAGAGCTCGCCGTAGTGGGGCAAAAAGTTGAAGGCAATATGCTAGTAACTTTTCCAACGCGTTTCGAAACCCGTGGGTTTCTTCATCAGGGATTATATACAGTGGAAGTTAAAGGGTTTTAAATACTCCACGCCAGTGCCTCATGGTCTTTCGGACTAACCTCTCCACCACTGAGAGAATGGCGGGGAGGAGTCAAAAGACCCGGACTGCACGCATTCTAGTGTTCATTCCACATAACAAAACAAAAGAAACTTTATTAACAAGCGAAAGTTTGAACATAATAACATAATACAAACGCGATAGGTTGATTCTAAAACAATAGAGGGATATTGTACATAGAAAAAATGAACACATATTCAAAAGCGCATCAAATAGACACGCTTTAATCCCCTCAAGTGTCAGATCACATGATTCTGCAAAAGAAGCACGAAAATAGAGCATATTCTCATATAGAAAACTGTTTATAAAAGTACAATATATAACATAATCAAAATACATCTGAAGATATGCTGGTTACAGTTAAAGGACATAGAGGCAAAAGTTAAAATTCATGAATATTAAATAATATCTTAAAACTAGTTAATAAATTAATTATCAGGTATCGACCACAGAATAACATGAGGATATCAATAGAGAGACCAAATATCTATATCCTCATTTAAAACCCTGGATACAAGGTGTTTAGTTTGTGTATCCAGAAGGTTTCCTGCCTAGATAGTTCTTTGACTCTGTCACCCCCCCTTCTATTCCTTGGTATATATTTAATACCTTTGATAATAGAGAGGAGGGATCACTTTGGCATTGTGCATAAAAGGGGGAAGGGTTTTTTCCTTGTTTTTTCATTTACACTCATTTCCTAATTCTATGGAGCAGGTGTTCCTGAATGCGCACTTTTAGTGGACGTTTAGTGCATCCCAGTACAAAGGCCACACGGGACACTCTATTAAATAAACTATAGATCTGTATACAATAAATAAATCTTTTATGTCGGGATTTCTCCAGTTTTTGTGCACATAAATGTTTTCTTATCAGGGTGCATATGCTTGCATATGCGCACTTACCACATTAAAATCCCATAGGTTGTTATTTAACCATTTTTTATCCCACTAAGGTGTTTTTAGTTTTATATCACTTGGGGATAATGTGTTTTTAAGTTTTTGCTTTTCGTATATAAATTTGGGAATTTGAGTGTGAGCACCCAGCAGCGAGTCATTTGAGAGAATTGACCAATGTTTTTTTTATTATTTCTCAATTTGCCCCGTCATTGAGTTAAAAATTGTGATAAAAGACACATTACTTTTCCTCATCTCTGTAGGCTCTTTCTTTTTTTGTCTTTGGTAATAACATTGTTTTCTCTTCTATTTCCTCACTTTTTCCAGGTCATTATTCAGTTTTTCGAGACGATAACCCCTCTCAAGAATACAAGTTAATTTTTGGCCTGTTCTTCAAAATCTAATCCGTGCTGCAATTTTTCTCAGTCTGTAAATTGGCCACTAGGTATGTTTTTATCCACGTTTTTTTTGTGATTCTGTGGCTAAGAGGAGGTTGTTTGAATCAACCTCTTTGAAGTCCTCAAACTCTACACGACACATCCTCTATAAAAGATTGGAAAAAAGATCCCACTGGGGAAATTTTGATTCTACTGAAAGCCTTCGATGAAGCCCTCACTACCAATGTCATAGAAAAAAGTGAATATGATTCTTGATTCAGCTGCCCAAGAATTGCTATTTTTTACCACCTCCCAAAACACATAAAAGCCTAACGAATCTGCCCGGTAGACACGATCATATCTGGAATTCAGAGTCTAACAGCTAATTGTCCCAATATGTGGACTATTTCCTCCAACCCTAGTGGCAAAACTTCCTTCATATTTGAGAGGACTCAACATCAGTGTTAAATTTGTTTGAAGGTTTTGAGTGGAAGGACTTCATATAGGTGGCTCACATGCGATGTGCAGGCCCTATATACAAAATCCCACATGCGGAAGGCCTTACAGCCGTTTATTCCTTTCTACTGGATGATGTAGACTTACATTCCTCTAATAGAAAATTTGTTCTGGATTCAATAAATTACATTTTAAAACAAATTATTTATGTTCTGGATGAATTTTTTCACAGGTTTGCGGAACTGCGAGGGCACTAGGTTGCCCCCAGTTTCGCAAAACCGTACATGGGAGGATGGGAAAATGATTATATATACAATAAACCCCCTTTAAAGCAAATATTATTTTATGGCGTCGTTTCATAGATGATATTCTATGCTATGGGACGGCGACCAGTGTTCAGTTGGCCACTTTATACAATATATTAATAATAATGATAGGAACGTAAACTTTACACATGTAGATAATAATAAAGAAATACATTTCTTAGACCTTAGCCTTGTGGTGTCAGATGAGGGGAAGTTGGTGACAAAAACACACTTCAAAGAGGTTGATTCAAACAACCTCCTCTTAGCCACAAGTAATCACAAAAAAACGTGGATAAAAAACATACCTAGTGGCCAATATTACAGACTGAGAAAAAAATTGCAGCACGGATATAGATTTTGAAGAACAGGCCAAAAAATTAACTTTGAGATTCTTAGAGAGGGGTTATCGTCTCGAAAAACTGAAAAATGACCTGGAAAAAGTGAGGAAAATAGAAAGTAAAACAATGTTATTACCAAAGAGCAAAAAAGAAAAAGAGCCTACAGGAGAATGAGGGAAAATGTAATGTGTCTTTTTATCACAAATTTTAACTCAATGACGGGGCAAATTGAGAAAATAATAAAAAAACATTGGTCAATTCTCTCAAATGACTCGCTGCTGGGTGCTACATCTCAAAATTCCCAAAATTTATATACAGAAAAGCAAAAAAATTAAAAAACACATTATCCCCAAGTGATATAAAACTAAAAAAAACACCTAGTGGGGATAAAAAATGGTTTTAAATAACAAACCTATTGGGAATTTTTTAAATGTGGTAAGTGCTCAAGTATGCAAGCATTTGCACCCTGATAAGAAACATTTATGTGCACAAAAAACTGGAGAAATCCACGACATAAAAGATTTTATTTATGTATAAACAGATCATATAGTTTATTTAATAGAGTGTCCGGGTGGCCTATTGTACGTGGGACGCACTAAACGTCCACTAAATGTGCGCATTCAGGAACACCTGTGCAACATTAGAATAGGGTACATGAAACATAGCCTATCAAACATTATGCACAATGCCACAACAGTGATCCCTCCTCTCTATTATTCAAAGGTATTAAATATATACCAGGAATAGAAGGGGGGGTGACAGAGTCAAGAACTATCTAGGCAGGAAACCTTCTGGATACACAAACTAAACACCTTGTATCCAGGGGGTTTTAAATGAGGTATAAATATTTGGTCTCTCTATTGATTATCCTCATGATTCTGTGGTCTATACCTGATATATTAATTTATTAATAGTTTTAAGAATTATGTAAATATCATGAATTTTAACTTTTGCTCTATGTCCTTTTAACTGTAACCAGCATATACTTCAGAATGTATTTTGATATGTTATATATTGTACTTTTACTTGTACTTTTTATTATTGTAGTTTTCTATATGAGAATATGCTCTATTTTCGTGCTTCTTTTGTAGATTCATGTGATCTGACAGACTTGAGGATGATTATAAAGCGTGTCATATTTGATGCGCTTTTGAATATGTTGTTCATTTTTCTATGTACTAATATTCCCTCTTATTGTTTTAGAATCACCTATCGCGTTTTGATATTGTTATTTATGTTCAAACTTTCGCTTGTTAATAAGGTTCTTTTGTTTTTGTTATGTGGTCAATGACAACTAGTAATGCGTGCAGTCCGGGTCTTTTGACTCCTCCCCGCCATTCTCTCATTGGTGGAGAGGGTTAGTCCGAAAGACCAATGAGGCACTGGCGTGTGGAGTATTTAAAACCCTTTAACTTCCACTTGTATATAATCCCTGATGAAGAAACCCACGGGTTTCGAAACGCGTTGGAAAAGTTACTAGCAGGATTGCCATTCAACTTTATTGCCCCACTACGGCGAGCTGATCCAGTGAAATCGGCGCCAATATCGGCGAGAACCCGCGGGTGACGTCACTAATCCGGAAGTGTCTGAACGGAGGGGAGAGAGAGAGAGATTTCAGCGGCGTGGAGCTCCGCTTGAAGCAGCATTCTATGGTAGAGCTGCAGACGTGTTGATTCCTATGTGGGAGCAAGGACTTCATAGACTCCATACTTACATGAACAGGTACCGGTGTCCAAGGAACCAGCTTCCAAATACATGTGAGGACATCTGATCCGGCTTCCACGTGGTGTTTGGGTAACAATACCCGAAAATGCTTGTTTAACATCATCTTGATGTACACACGATACTCACCTTATTTATTGTTTATGTCAATATAATTTTTAATGCACTATGAGCATTGTGCGCTGTGTTTTTTGTGTTTCACAAATGAAAGCCTTCTCTGGGGATTACCCACTCACTTAGGGGAAGAAGGGTTTGTGGAATGGAAGGATCATACCCTCAAGTGCTGGACGAATGGTCTTGCTCTGAAGCGTAAAGAGACAGCAGATAGTCGAATGCCTAAGGCCCCCAGCCGCACTATAGTAAGAATGTACTGTGATCAGCATGCGGACGTCACACGCAGGCTCTGGTTAGGGTCCTAACTCATGTCTATGGTACTGAGGATCATGAAAGTGAACTCTGGCTCAATTCTAAGCTCTTTGACAGAAGGAGGGAGAGGAACTGTCCGCTTTGTCCGCCGATAGAGCTGACATTGTGGACTCTACTTTCCAACAAAGTCATTTCCCTAACCGCAGTGATGAATATCGGCTCAAACAGCTCCTGAGAGGATCGCTACCTCTCTCCTATAGCCCTCATGCTCCGGTGCTCCCTTCCTAAAAGCAATCCACCTAGTTTGAAGACTTAATGAGCCAGGTGAAAGAGCATGAGGCTCAAGCATGTCTCATACTCCCAAGAAATCCAGGTATTCCCACAATGGAGAGTAAAGGAACTCCGTCCAAAAAGCCTTGTTAGAAGGAGGGTCTAGAGGAATGCACCCCCCAGGATCCTCCACGCCATACCACTAAGGCATCCCAAAGTCTGGTCCCTCAATTCAGCCAGGTGCGATCCGAGCCATTCGCTGCTTTAGATGTGATAGAGAGGGTCATTTTGCGAGGGATTGTAATCAGCCAGCAAGTCCTAAATCTGCTGCTTTAATGGTTACCACTCACTCGGTGGAGCGGCCTTCATCCTCTAGGAAAAGCACCCCTTTGGCTAGTCCAGAAAAGGAACGTCCGCAAGAGATCTTTAGTCACGTGAGTCCAAACTATTACCGACGTTTAATGAGGAACTTCTCCAAGGTAGTTTCGCCCATTACGGTCTTACTAAGAAAGGGGTGAATCCCAAGATATGGCCCTCTGAGGCTCTTTCGGCATTTGAGAAACTCAAGGCTGCCTTTTCTTCAGCTCTCTGTACTGATCCATCCAGATACTACGAAAACACTTTGTACATGAAGTGGATGCATCTGATCTGGCAGTGGAGCCTCTTTCTCTCAAAGGAAGGATTTCATGGGAAACTCCACCCTGTGCCTTCTTTTGTAAAAAAATTCTCTGCCGCAAAGGAATTATGATGTTGGAAATCAGGAACTTTAGCTATGAAAATGGCTTTAGAAGAATGGAGACATTAACTTTAGGGGACAACTCTCCCATAACAATCCGACTCACCACAAGAATTTGAATACATTGAAGGAGCAAAGAGACAGAGAAGGTCAGGCAGGAGGTGGGCTCTCTTCTTTACTTGGTTCAACTTTGTGATCTTATTGTCCAGGATCTAAGAATGTCAAACAGACGCGCTATCCAGGCAATTCTCTCCAGATTACACTAAGGAGATAGAGCAGGGGCCCATCATTCCATCTTCTCAGATCATCTCTGCAGTTTCATCATGACTTCTGCAACAGATTTCACAGGCTCAGGCAGAGGTTCCCAGGTCAGTGTCCATTCGTTCGTCCAAACTATTGTACCCCCTCCCCCCCCCAATTTCAAAGGTAAGGTGTTGCAATGGGGTCAAAACTCCAAAACGGCTGGTCACCGGGAGTCAGGAAGACGAGATTTCCATGAACGGGTCTTTTGGTGGCCAGAGATCCACAAAGACGTGAAGAAGTTTTTGTCAGCCTGCATTGTATGCACCCATACTAAGGTTCCGAGGATGTTACCTGTTGGCTGCTCCAGCCCTTGCCAGTCCCCACCCACCCGTGGAACACCTATCCATGGATTTTATTGTGGAGCTGCCTCCCCCAAGGGGAATGACTACTGTACTGGTAGTAATTGATCGATTTACACGACAGGCCCATTTTGTTCCTCTCAGGAAGCTACCCACAGCCTCTGAACTATTGGAGATGTTTATTAAGGAGATAGTCCATCTCCATGGAGTCCTGACGGATTAGTCCCAGACTGTGGATCTCAATTCATCTCCAGATATTGTAAGGCCTTCTGCCAAAGAATGGGTATCTCCCTGCATTTTTCTTCCTCCTATCATCCCCGGTCCAATGAACTCATGGAAAAGGCCAACCAGTCCTTAGCACAAAATCTTCCGTTGTTGTGTTTCTGAGCTACAGGACAACTGGGTTGACCTTCTCCCGTGAGCCGAGTTTTCCCGCAATTCCATGAAGCATGATTCAACAATTGCCGTTCTTCTGTGCCTATGAGTACCATCTGCAGCCCTTCATCCTTCCAGTCCTCTCTCTGGAGTTCCTGCAGTGGATGACAAAATCCAAGACTCTAACTACTCTGGAAGCGGATCCAGGCCAATCCGGTCAAAGCCGCCCGCCAGCAAAAGATCCAGGAGGATACATTTGACGACCACCTCCCCAGTTTCAACTGGGAGATCAGGTTTGGCTACAAGGAATATCCAGCTGAAACTCCCTCCTCCAACTTGGTCCCAAATTCATTCGACACAAGATCAGAAACAGGTCAACCCAGTTGTGTTTTAATTGGAGCTCCCAGCTAGTTTAAAGACACCTCTCTTCTCCTTGTCTCCCTCCTCCTAGACCAGCATTTCCCAAATGGTGGTCGCGACCCAGCACCGGGCCACAGCACCAAAATTGCCGGGTCGCAGCGAGGCTAACCAGGCGGTGTCCCCCCCCCCCCCCCGCTCTAGTTAAAAAATGCGGCGATTCCCCCCGCGGTCCCGCGCGCATGCGTAGGGCAAGCAGGGCCCACTCCCTTCCTCCCCCCCCGCTCCCAACGTTGGACGGAGGAGGTAGTACCAGATACTCGCGGCCCCGCACGTTATGTAGGACGGAGGGGGAAGTACAAGCTCTACTGCGGCCTGCTTCCCCCCGTGGCCAGCTTCCCGAGCTCACCTCCCATGGCCCCTCCTCCGAGCCCATCTCCGTGCCCCCAAGCCACCTCCCATCCGGGCAGCAGGGGATATCGGGGGGCAGCAGGGGAAAGCGTCCGGTGGCAAGGTAAGTCACCCCCACAGTCACTGTCACCCAGTACTCTCTCCCACCCAGTCACGTCACCCACCCAGTCACTGCCTCCCACCCAAGTGTCCCTGCCCCCCCTCCCAGCAGTCCCTGGCCCCTCCTCCCACCACCTACCCAGTCCCTGGCCCCTCCTCCAAAGTCCCTGGGCCCCTCCTGCCACCCACCCACCCAGTCCCCGGCCCCTCCATCAACCCACCCACCCTGTCCCTGCCCCCCTCCTTAAGTCACTGGGGCCCCCTCCATCCCACCCAGTCCCTGGCCCCCTCCATCCCACCCACCCAGTCCCTGGCCTTCTCCATCCCACCCACCCAGGCCCTGCCCCCCTCCATAAGTCCCTGCCCCCCTCCAGTGGCTGTGTGTGTGTGTGTATCAGTGTCTGTGTGTGTGTGTGTGTATCAGTCCTGAAGCTGCTGGCCAAACCTTATGCGCGTCTCCGCACGCGCCTATCCCAGCACACGCCAGAGCAACCGCTCCTCACAGAGCGTTCAGTCCCACTGCACGCGCTATGCAGGCCAGTTAGAGATTGCGCAGGCAGAGGCGCGACGCGTCACCGTCGTGTGATGTACGACGCCGACGCATCACGACCAACACCCCGAGTGATGCGTCAAGAGCGAACTCATTACTTCCAGCCACATGACCAGCCTGTCTCTTCCATCCAGACCTGTCCCTGGCCACCGCAAGGGGTTACACCTCGACTCAACCCTGGGTGATGCGTCTGCCTGCTTCTTATGGTCCAGCTGACTGCCACCAGCACTTCGAGCTGAGCAAAGACTACACGTTATCTGGTGTTTTTGTCTATGCTGCCTTGTCTGTTACTTGTGTCCTAGTTCTGTTTACCCGTTGTACCGACTCTGCCCTAGTCCCCTGCCTATGGAACCCTCGCTCTCTGGCACCCCCGACCCTCGGCTTGAACTTTGACCATCCGTAATACTCTCCTGCCCTGTGGACCCTAGGCTACCTGGGAAAACCTCCGACTATCCAATACTATCTCCAGTGGCACCTGGACAATAGATACCCACACGCTCGCCGACCTACTCCCGCATCGGCACCCGACAAGTATACGTTACTATGGATTTTTTCCTTGTCCAGACTCGGCCAGCAAGTACCTACGCCCTACATTCCCGGACGCTACGCTACATTCCATTCCGTGTCTGTAAGGCTGGTGCCGAGGGCTAATATTCCCATCCTCATCACACGAAGGCGTCTCGTCTAGTGTTTTGTGGCCGAGCACTTGCGTTAATACGCCGGTTAATCGCCTGGAGTACATGCTGGGCTGTAACCTGAGTAGTTTAAGGGCAAGTTTAGGCATTTCTGCCATTCGACTAATGACCCATCGGTCTAACACAGCGAGTGATACCCTGGCACATACAGCTCCCATTCAGTTGATGACCGGCCAATCTGATGCGGGCATTAGAAAATGCAGAAATGCCTAAACTCATGCATTGAAAAGAACCCGCATGATACCCAGCATGTACAGGGGCCTTTTGGCGATTGCCAGTGGTTGTGTTTATGAAAAAACGTCCGGCCACAAACAGAAGCTGAATAACAATGCAAAATAATGCGCGACAGAATTACAGAGCATTATGGGCAAATTATTCTCTTCTGTCTTCACTACGAGTACAGAATCGGTGTAGTAGGAATCCGTTCCTGGTTTGGCTGAGCTCACTCTTGCGAGTTGAGAGAGCTCTCAGACGAGACCTTCCCTTGGATTTGCAAGCAATATCACCTAGTTGCTTGCAATCACTGCAGCTCTGTCTCTCTTGCTCTGGCACATTGAGGAATTCCCCACACATCCCTGACTTGGGATGGCTGCCTGCCCTTCTATACTGGGCTCGCCTTTTCCCTCATTGCTGCAGCATATAACCAAGATTCCACATAGCGATGTAACTGTGTTTGCTCAAACAATCCTGCATTTAGCTTGTTACTGCAGATTCTGCTGACCAGTCACCCCAGAGCCGGAGGTCTGTTCCTGTATGCAAGCACTAGGATCAGTGCTATGTCTATGCCTTTGCTCCTGAGACCTAGCTGCATAACACAAGGCAGAGGTCTAGCTTCCTCGGTTAACGGTACTGAAGCGCTGCGGATCCCCAGCTGCTAGTCTTGCACTTTTCCTGAGACTGACCCTGACATTCACCTTTGCAGAGACCTTATTCATGGGCCGCCTCTGCTCCTCACACAGAGGCCCATTCCCACTGCTTCAGCATGCTTGCTGAAGCGTTTCACACCAGGTACCAGTTGCCAAACCCCAGCCTTGAATATCGAACTACTACTGACGTCTACCAACTCTGCACTTGATCCATAGGATTACCCTGCTTCTTTGTCCACCCTGAACCGGCCTACGATTGACTCGAAATACATGCGCATCCAGACACCGGCTGTGGTTCTAAGTCGCGGCTGTTGTGGTTTGTTTGTATTTATATCCCACCTCAGCCCCCTCGGTCTCGCGCTCCGGTTGTTGTGCGCGAACAAGATTCTGTACCCATGAGTCACCACATACCGAGTTAGGGTTAGCCCGCCATCTATCTTACAGAATTTTTTTTTTTTTTGCTTTGAGACCATCTCTTTTGGAGTTTTGTAGTTGGATTCTTGCATACTCGTTCTGTGCTTACTATCTCACGTGACTATTTATAGATCATGCGTTTGAATATTTATTCACAATTCATCAGTTATATTAATCATGTGGTTTGACAATCGTTGTTTCCTCTTTATCATCACTGCCATTGTAACTTGGCTGGGAAAGTCTCCAGTATATATGAACAAAAAATACAGCACCCGCATGTAAGAAAAAAAGCAAACAAAGAGTGTATTTAGAAGACAATGGAATAAACCAAACTCTTTTGTTGCACTTTAAAACATGTGGTGCTAGCATTCTTTTGTGCTAGCTCTGACTCGATTGCTTTCACGCCCCGTCGCTGTATGCAGAACGTGCATATGTTGGCCACACCTGAATTATATATATATATTAATATAAGATATATATATATATATATATAATATTATATATATATATATATCTACAGTACGTTGAGCGATCTCTAGAGCATGAGACACCACAGACGGAGAAATCCAGGCCTATATACTAATAAGAAAAAGAAAAAGATAAAAATCTAAAGGAGTAGCTGGACTAGAGACAGGTGAATGGGGGGGAGAGGAGAATGATGCAAGACAGAACTAGGGACACTCGGAATGCAGAAAGGTGGTGAGGCGGGTGGGCCCGCGCAGCGCAGTAAATAGGAGGGCTGACGACTCTGGTGTGGACGGCTCGGCGGTCGTTCGGACTGTCACTCTTATATACACCTCTGCTCGGATCCGAATGCGGTAGTCAAGATTTCAAGCACTAGTCGGGTAAGAAAAGTCTTAATACATAACTCGAAATACCCCCCCCATAAAATTTGGCACTCACGTGGAGAGGTGGGAAAGGATGGAGCCAGAGGCCGGCAGCGCCTCGTGTAGTCCCGGCTTCGGTCCGGACGGGCGGGGAACAGTGCAACGAGGGGAAGAAAAGAGATTGATGACTTGAGAGGACTCTGAGAAAGAAACAGGAACGCTACGAACCAACAAAGGATACAGTACGGCCGACGCGGATATTAAAAACCCAACAGGTGCTAACCGTGCCGCCCGACACAGGTGTAGGAATAAGTGAGGATTAAGCGAAGGCAAATCATGGAATCCATCTCCTGCGAACAAAGATAAAAGTATCCGCGGAAGGCCGCAAACACCTTCATACATCGGTTAGCCCCCGCTTACCCGAACCCATGATAGCTCGAAAAGACCCAGCACGGAATACACAAAAGAAGGTCATTAGATGACAGGACACAACCATTTACAGGAGAAAATAAATCGCAGCAAAGTGGCGAATTGCGGGATATCCTGAATTAGATCTGGATATTGACCATCGCTTGCACGCCCAGGCAGGCGAAGACTCTTGGTGTACCTCGGAAGAAATGATCCCGACTCGCCCGAATGCCAAGGGAGGAGAACGGAAATAATGAGCCGGCAATCGGTACGACGCCGACTCACAGGCGGTGGCTGGCCGGGTGGATTCGAGGGGGAGGGGGAGGGAAAAAAAAGAAGGAAAAGAAAGGAAAAACAAAAAAGGGGGGCAGAAGGTAGGAGGAACATGCAAATTAGGAGTGGAAAAAAGGTGACTAAACACACAGACAAACAGCGACCATACAAACCAAGACAAACACACATGAACGTAACACTCGGCACAGCTATTAAATAAAGAAATGTCTGATTTAATTAAGCGTGGAGGGTGTGAATGGAATGAGACACGCATCCGAGGCGGCAAATTACAACCCTACTCACAAGATGCAGATAAAACAAGCAGCGAACTGAGCGGGACATGCAGCTGCGGCTTCCAAGATAAGGTGCCGGGCATCCTCTAAATGGCCGTCTCAGTGACAGGGTCGGTGAAAGGCTGAAACTCAGTGATACAATCTTCTCGAGCACGGATGTACGTCACGTCCCGCTGGAGATCCACACCGGACGTTTACTTGAGCACTAGTCCTCACTGCCGTGAGACCGCAATAGTCCTAAAAGTCAACCGCTTGACTGAACTAAAAAAATCGCCAGATACACACTCTACCAAAACTGAGAACAGCACTAATAAAACAATGGAAACTTCGACGCGTCTGCGTACGCTATGCGCACGATACTTCTTCAAGGCATGTGCACACCCTTAGCGACCTATGGTATATATACCATCAGTCCTGAAGCTCTGATTTGATTAATTAATGATTGTATTTAAACATATAACCCCATATTGAAGGCATACTAGAGGCGGCACTGCCGGGGATGGCCAGATGCTAAAACAAATACACAAAAAAACACACAAAAAACTTAGACAACATTAAACATAATGACAAATACATAAAAACATTAAAACATTAAAACATTTAAAAAAGCAGCAGCTAGAAAATAAATATTAGAGCCAGACAATTTGCATGATTTCACAAAAAGCCTTAAGTCAAAGTCTTGTTCTACCCTTATAGGGGACATCAGTTTTTTCAGTTAAATATATACCAGTAAGCTTCACGCATACTCGCTAGCTGAGTGTCATTTCCCCTTTTCTGGGTTAACATCAACTATCTCGATAGCCTACGACAGCAAAGACCATTAGTTTTTATCATGACAAACTGAAGAAAGTTAGATGTGAAACACTGTGTGTCACCAAGCCCCCTTTTATATATGAAATGTTACTGCCTCGTGAAACTCTTAAGGAACGTCCTCCCCTGTCTGCCTACATATTGCAAGCCACAGGCATTGCAAATAGTATATAACATATATTGAATGACAGTTAATAAATTTTTGTATGAGTAGCTCTTATAGTGACGGTAGATTTAAACTGTCTCAGCACTCTTACTATAGAGCGCCATGCCCTGTACACTTAAGCACAAGGCTATAACAAGCCTTCAAGCTCCCTCCTTGTCCCTGCTTATGTTGGTATTCACTGGACAGCTGGGGGCTAGCTGGGACTTAAGGTTATGCCTTGCAATATGCATGTTAGGTCTTTAGCGGAGAATGTCCACTAACTACCTAATCTGACCTAACAAGATTGAGCCAATATATTGTTAATAATTTGTTTTATTTTTGCAGACGACCATCTCATTATTACTGCCCGTAATGAACGCTACCTGCTTAACTCCGTTCTTGCTGATCCTTTTTTTTATATTGGAGTAAAGTCGTCTCTATGATATCCCATTGACTTGATTAAAAGCTTCATATCAAAGCTCAGACTATGAATATTTTCTATATAAATTTTTGTTTTAGAATCTCAGAGTGGTACATAAGTCTCTACTTCGGAACAATTAACAGTTTATAAGTGCCGTACCAGTTAGCCTTTCCGGAATGTTTCGCAACCACTGCGGGGTTATGCTGAATATCTGCGCGTACATAATTGTTAGCCTGCACAGGTTTATTAAAAAAGGGTTCTTAGTGTGTCGTCATTAGTATTTCATTTTTAACATAGATGTAAGATCTAAGCAAATTAATGCCATGCCTCAATGCCTAGCAACTACACGTGATTTAGCATTAAGGATGATTGTGATTAAGAGTATGTGCAAAAAATTATCAAGTCGATTCCTGAAGTGACCTGACCATACAAAAAACACATCGTCAATGTAGCGCCCGCCACTAGCAGCCACCAGGTATTGCCTCCAGAGGACTAGTGGTTCCAAATAAAATCCTCCTCACCCAAGTCCATAAAAAAGGTTGGCATAAACTAGGAGCAAACCTCGTGCCCAGTAAGCCCGGAGGGTACCACATTCTGAATGTAATACTGTGAGTTGATATGCTGAAATATTCGTGGAGACTAAAATAACTTAATACCGTCTATCAAAATACTCCTTTTAATGGGCTGAATAATTACTTGAAGTTCCAATTTGCCCCGAGACACGCAGACCCACACACCATGATGATCGATTAATGACAGTATATCAAGATGTTACATCAGCCGTGGCCAAGTATATAGCCAACGTGCAATTCTAGATCTTTTACAATTTGTAAAATATGTGTCGTGTCTCGCAATAGGATATAACACCGAGTGACACAGGTTGCGAGATGAGTGATCAATAATGTGAAAGGTTGAAGTGAGACGAAGAAATACATGAAATAATAGGTCTCACCGGGCTCGGTGACATGTTAAACTACTTGTGTATGGTTAGTATAAAAGAAAAATAACGGTGACTAGTGGAAACTGTGCAACGACAAAAAGATATTAAACTCAATACTTCCACATATTAGCTCCAATATCTATGCAGAAAGAGTCAGCAAATTCTCCAGTTCGGCCTTAAATTGACAAAGAAGGATCACCGCTAAGGGGAGGTATGTGCCGTTCCTGCTCACTCAAAAGTCTATAGACTCCTGTAAATAATAATTTGGTCACCATCACCACAATACCCCCACCCGTCATCAGCTGACTAATACAAAGGAGTCATTATTTCCTCTAGATTTTGGAACTGCCTCTTTCCTGAATATATTAAAATTGAACCTTGGATTTTGTAAGTCTCTGACCTGAATTCGCAAGATCTGCCTACCTAACCATTTTCTACAAATGAGCTCACCAGGTGTCTTGCGGCCGAACTTAGCGGTTAAAGGAAGCTAGAAAGTGTATGTTGCTTATAAAGATCCTTTAACATGAGCGGTTTAGTACATACTACGAGTGCCTCCTTATTATTAGGGCTCATTTGTTGGATATGCAGTCCTAGCACAAATATTTGTTTCAGGGCCGAGTTTGCTGAGCCAAATTCGTGGGACGTCTATAAATAGGTTGTTTGAATGATCGAAACTATTTGGCCACAAACCGGGCAAATGTAAGCGCCCTTTAGTTGAGTACAATCTCTTTCAATATCAGTTAGATGGTGTTGCTGATATTGAAATATTGGAATACTCAACCCTATTCTCTTTTATTAACTGATATTCTAACTAGTACCTCCTCCTATCTCCCTCGCCCTTGTCTTTCTTTTTTTTAATTCAAGCGAGTGATTTTCGGCATGGTTGTTTGACAATTTCCACCTCTGGAAAAGCATATGCTCTCTCTCTTTCGCTCCATTCTAAAAAGGAAAAGTAAGGACTCTTAATGGCAGGTGTAGGGAGCCGGTGTGTTGAATGCTCCTCCGCGATCACTCTCAGAATCCTATATCGGACAGCAGTTTGATGTATCTATTGCTGACCTGGGTAAAGGTATTGACTGTTTTTTTCTTTTTTTTTTTTTTTTTTTTTTTTTTTTTTTTTTTTTTTTTTTTTTTTTCTGCGTAATGTCAGGGCCATCATACCCTCATGCGCCTCTGTTTGCTCGCAAATATAAACTTTTGTCTGTAGTGGTTTGTAGCGAATACATGGAGTAGGAACTAATACATTAGTTAATGACGGTACTCTTAGGGAGCCAATTTTCACTCCTTAGCATAATTTGCCTCCTATTGGCCTTAGCCTATTGGATCCCTATAGATGGAGGTATGAAGTTTCTTTGATTTCTACCTAATAGCAGCCCAAATCATTATTGATTCTTTGATTATGGTTCAAGTGCAATTTTCATATCTAGATGTGATCATCCAACTCAAAATTAGATCGGTTTCCTTTCAATACATCGTATGACGTGAGCATCCCTTGCTTTACCGACCTTTAATAGGACTCCATTTGCGACATTACAATTCTATTGTTTGTTTTTTCATTATTCATCTGTGCGAGCCGGTTTCTTCTTTTTTCTATTGTGTGCTGACTGACTGTACTGTCAGTGTATTACCTGGCGCCGTTTTTTACATATTAAGTGTGTATAATTTATTTGACTAGACGCTGTGTTTAACACCACTTCTTTGTTCTAGATTTGTTTTTGTTGTGTACAATTTAGTGTTAGCTAGCTGTTATATTTATTTTTAATTCATTTACTCATGTAAATTCAAAGTCTATCAATGATTCTCTTTTTATGAGTCTCGCAGAGAAATGTGAATGTTGATCAATTTTCTAGTGCATCCAAGTTCGTCCAATCTATTGTAATGTGACTGAAGAGTTTTCATCCATACTTGCTCAGATGGGAGAAGACCTAGTTTAGAAAAGCAAAAAAAATCAGTGCGTGGAGGCCACCCACACTGAGCATCAAGTAATTGGAAAATCACCGCATTCCAAGGGGGCTTAGGTCCGAAAAAAAACAACAACTAGCGCCTGATGCACACAATGTCAATTTTATGAAGAAGTGGAATGAAATATTAGACAACTGTTTCAATTCTCTCTCATAGAACACTGTTGCGTGCGCATCAGCGAGGAAACCCTTAATTGAGTTGGATGATCACATCTAGATATGGAAAATTCAACTGAACAATACAAAGACAATAATCGAGTTGCTTGCTTTAGAACCGACCATTAAAAAAAGCAAGGTTGTCAGGCGAAACTTGCAAATAGCTCTCAAACTAAACAACTAGAATAGTTTTTAGAGTAAGCAGGATCCGATACCAGGTTGCGACAAGAGACTTGCCGTCAAGAAAACCAAGGAGATTTAATAGCCACTTAGAAGGTAGAAATTAAGAAAACCAACTCCACTAATAGGATCCAAAGAGCTTTATAGGCCAATAGGAGCAAATTTACGACATACAGGAAGTGAAAATTGTGCGCCCTAAAGAGACCCATACTATGATCTGTATAGTCTCCTCAAATCCATTTATCTCCTACTAAACACCGCGTACATGAAAAAAGTTTATATTTGCAGCACAAAAAAGAGCCAAGAACGGTGTTATGATGCACGTGACAATTACCACAGTCAATACCTATACCGGTCAAGCAATAATACACCAACTCGCTGTCGACTATGACGGATCTGAGAGGAGCGGATAGCATTTCAATCCACACCCCTCCCTACACATGACCATTAAGTCCAACTTTCATTTTTTTACGAACATGGAGGAAAGAGAAAGAGAGCAGCATCATCCTTTCCAGAGGTGGAAATGGGTCAAACAACCATCACGAAAATCACCTACCTATGAATTACTAAAAAAGAACAGGGTCCCGAGGGAGAGAGAGATGCACGGTACTAGTAGAAAATCAGTTAAGAATAGGGTTCGAGTATGTCCAATATTTTTCAATATCAGCACACACACCATCTAACTGATATTGAAAAGAGGGTATCTCAACAAGAGCCCTTACATTTGCCCCGCCGGTTTGTGACCAATCAGTTTTCAAACCGTTTATCGACTGTCCACAAATTTAGCTCGCAACTCGACTCCGAAAAAATATTTTGCTAAGGGACGCAATACAACCAAATTGCATCCCTAAGTAAGAGGCATGCAATATGACTGAACCCTACATGAAGGATCTTTAAGCCAACATCCACTGTTTACCTCAAGTTCGCCCAAGGAACCTGGTGAGCTCATTTGTAGAAATGGTTAGTACAGATCTTGAGAATTCATTGCAGAATACTTACAAAATCCAAAAGGATAATTTTAATATTCAGGAAAAAAGAGGCAGTCCAAAATCTAGAGAAGAATGAATCCATTGTTATTAAGTCAGCTGATAAGGGTGGGGGTAGTGTGGGATGGACAAAGATTATTATTTAAAGAGTCTAATAGACTTTTGAGTGACAAGAACCACATAACCTCCCCCTTAGCGGTGATCCTTTGGTCAAATTTAGAAGCCGAAATTGGAGAATTGCTGACTTCTGGCGTAGATAGTGGAGCAATATGTGAAGATGAGTTTAATTTTTTTGTCGGTTCAGTTTCCACGTACACCGTTATTTTATTTTATACCTAAAAACCACAAGAGTTAAATGCACCCGGGGAGACCTATTATTAGGTATTCTCATCCCTCACTTACAACCTTTCACATTTATTGATCACCATCTCCCAACCTGTTGTCACTGGTGTTAGATCCTATTGCGAACAAGACACATATTTTACAAATTTTTAAAAGATCTAAAATGGCAGCGTGGCTATATACTTGCAGGCTGATTGTTGTAAACATCTATTATATACTGTCATTAATCATCATCAAGGTTGTGTGGCCGTGTCTCGCCAAATTGGAAACTTCGAGAGTAATTATTCACCATTAAAAGGAATTTTTTGATAGACGGTATTAGGTTTATTTGTGTCACACAATTATTCACATTCAACTCACAGTATTACATTCAGAAATGTGGTACCGCTATGGGCACGAGTTTGCTCCTAGTTATGCCAACCTTTTTATGGACAGTTGGTGAGGAGGAGTTTTTGGAACAACTGTCCTCTAGGAGCAAACCGGGTGCTTGGCGGCGCTACATTGACGATTGTGTTTTTGTATGGTCAGGCACCAGGAATCACTTGATAATTTTGCACATACCTTAATCACAATCCCCTTAATCTTAAATCACTTGTTAGTTTAGCATTGAGCACGATTAATTTCTAGATCTTCACATATATGGTTAAAAATGAAATTACTGCACACAAGACCTTTTTTAAAACCGTGCAGGCTAACAATTATGTACGCGCAGAAGTCCAGCATAACCCCCAGGGTTGCGAAACATTCCTAAAGGCCAACTGGTACGCCTTAAACGTAATTGTTTCCGAGAGAGTAGAGAACTTTATGATCCAATCTGAAGATCTAAAACAAAATTTATTAATAGAAAATATCCAGAGTCTGACTTTAATGAAGCTTTTAATCAAGTCAATGGGGTACATAGAGACACTTTACTCAATATAAAAAAAAAAGGATACGCAAGAAAAGGAGTAATAAGCCAGGTAGCGTTCATTACGCAGTATAATGAGATGCGCCAAAAATAAAACAAATTATTAACAAATATTGGCCAATCTTGTTACAGATGAGGTGTTAGTGGACATTCTCCCCAAAAAACCTAACATCATATTTTCAAGGCAAAATAACCTTAAGTCAAAGCTAGCCCCCCAGCTGTCCCAGTGATGAAACAACATAAGCAGGGACAAGGAGGGAGCTTGAAAGGCTTTATCCTGTGCTAAGTGTACAGCATGCCTTATAGATAGAGTGCTAGACAGTTTAAATCTAACGTCACTAATAAGAGCTACTCATACAAAAATTTAACTGTCATTCAATATATGTTATATACCTATTGCCATGCCCCCTGTGGCTTGCAATATGTAGGCCAGCACAGGGAGGACGTATCAGAAGACGTATCTACGAGCACATTTACAATATTAAAGGGGCTTGGTGACACCTAGTGTTTCACATCACTTTCTCGTTTGTCATGATAAAAACCCTAATGGTCTTTGCTGTCCGGCTATCGAGATAGTTGATGGTAACCCAAGGAGGGGACAATAGACTCCAGCAGGCAGTATGCGTGAAGCTTACTGGATATATGAACTGAAAACTATGTCCCCTAAAGGGTTAAACATAGACTTTGAACTTACAGGCTTTTTTATGAATCATTCAATGTCTGCCTCTAATATTATTTTCGTAATCTTAATGCTTTTAATGTTTTTTTAATGTTTTATGTCGTTAATGTCATTAGTTTAATGTTGTTCAAGTTTTTTGTGTTTTTTGTGTATTTGTTGTTTAGCATCTGCCATATCCCCCAGTGCCGCCCTCGAGTATGCCCCATATGGGTGGTTAATTTTAATACATCATTAATTAACAAATAGAGCTCAGGACTGGGTATATATACAATAGGTCCAAGGAGTTGGCACATCCCTTGAAGAAGTACGCGACATGCGTACGAACGCCCCGTCGGGAAGTTTCAGTGTTTTTAGTGCTGTTCCAGGTTTGGAGACAGTGTGTATCTGGCGATTTTTAGGTTAAGTCAAGCGGTTGACTTTGAGGGACAGACATGCGGCTCACCAGTGGGACTATTGCTCTAAGAAGTCCGGTGGGATCTCCAGCGGACGTGACCTCACATGTTCGGAAGTTGTATCACCTAGGGATCAGCCTTTCACCCTGTCACGTGAGGACGCCAGTGAGAGATTCCGCGTCGCCATCTTGGAAGCCCAGCTGCATGTCCCCAGTTCGCGTGCTTGTTTTATCTGGGCATCTTGTGAGTAGAGTTGGAAATTTTGCCCCTCCGGATGCGCTGTCCTCATTCACTCCACCTTATTAATCAGCCATTTTTCTTATTATAGGCCTGTGCTAGTGTTACTTTATGTGTGTTTGTTCTTGGTTTGTATGTCCGTTTGTCTTGTGTGTTATTAGTCACCTTTTCACCTCCTAATTTGAGTTACTGCACCATAATTTGTTTTCTCATTTTTTTCATATCACATGTTGAAGTGAGCATCCTTGATTACCAACTTAATAGGACTCCATTTGGAAATTACATTCTATTGGTTTGGTTTTCAATTATTCACTGTGGCGCCGGTTCTTCTTTTTTTCTAATTATTAAAGTAAGGACAAAACCCAGGACTCATTCTTGTGGATAACTTTGGTGATGGAACATCTTAAATATCATGTGCATTTTTAAATTTTTTATACCTTGTCGGCTTTATTTGCTGGCTTTATTTGCTGCGTGTGCATTTGCTTCACAGCAACTACATAGGACCAATACAATATTGCCTATAAACTGTTTCATATGCAGATTTTTGGAACATATAATAAGCACATTGTTGAAAAGTGTGAGTTAAGAAGACCTTGAGGATTACTTGTTTGACCTTTATTGCTTTTCTTTTTTTCATGTCGGTTCCACTTAAGCATTCTATTGATTTCAGCTTGTGAATAAATCGCTACAGGCGCATAACTAGAAGATGTGGTGAATGGGAAGAAGTAGGGAGATAGGGAAGGTACGTAGGTTGAAAGAAGTGAAAGAAAATGTTTCTGAGATTAATACATGTTGAATGCTTTTGCAATGAGAGTGAGTGGAGTAGGAGAGAGGGTCAGGAACATAGTGAGTAGATTAACTTGGTAAGCATGGATATTTAGACAGTGCACAAGAAATAGTATAGAAAATGATAATGACAGCTGGTAAGTTTTATGAATGCAGGTCTCAAATGCCTCAAGAGAAATAGGAAGTATAGAGGAAGATCCTATGTGATGGCAAATAACATCAGGTCGATTGACAGATACAATTGGAGGTGCTGCTGAGATCAGACCTGGGGTTGTGTACAAATTATATATTATATATATATATATATATATATATATATATATATATATATATATATTATATATAATCAAAAAATAAATAGATGATACCGTTCTGTGGCTAACGAAAGCTTTTCTTTGTGCGAGCTTCGAGATACACATGTCTCTTCTTCGGCGATGTTACAATGAATGAAGCAAGGATTACTTAAAAACAGTCACTGTTTTTAAGTAATCCTTGCTTCACTTCATTGTAACCTCGCCGGAGAGAGATCAGTGTATCTCGAAAGCTCCACAAATAAAAGCATTTCGTTAGCCACAGAACGGTATCATCTATTATTTTTGATTATGAAGCTCGGCTAACACGGACGTACTGATACCTCTACATATATATATATATATATATATAATATATATATATATATGATATAGTATATATATATATATATATATATATATCAGAACTGTGACAATGTCCGTACCATCCAGACAGAGGGTCCGTTCAGTAAGCCCTTAACTGCCAGGTACCATCCCTGCCACGTGGTCTGCCATTGGATATGTCCCGTTCGGAACTTCTCATATAGTGTGTGTTTAAGGCTTGAGTCATTCCCAGGTTAGTTGAAGCCCGCCTCTTAGACAGAGAAGGGATACTGTCTCTCTATTGAGCACGCTACATAATCACCCGGTGGTTTGTAGCTACGGGACAGAGGAAGGACCCTTGCGCCCTGCATCTTACATGAGCTATGTCGAGGAGAGTGGCCCCTTATATATCGGGGGTGACAGTAAAAACGGAGGACCTAGGGCCGTTTGCCCAAGGAGTGCCCGGTGGCTACAGTTTTCCCCATCCGAGACAGGCATAGAAGGGGTGAGGCTGTCCAGAGGCGTTGTGTGACAGTCGATCTGGGTAGCAGAAGAAGTGCCGCTTGTTGGAAGAATGGTGCTCACGGAAGGATACAGCATGGCTGACAACCTACCCTAGTATCACCAAGCCCCCAGTAACAAATGAAAATGATAGGTGACGAGAAAAAGTGCCGAAACTAATTGAATACGTGAGGGGTGATGAATATAAGGTAAAAAACGTGACCTTAAATGAACAAACAGAGCGTCTGCAGCTGCGGTATAGGGAGGGCTCAGGACCCCTGAGAACTAGTAGATAAAAGACACAAAAAAACACAGCGCACAATGCTCTAGTGCATAAAATTATATGACATAAACAAATAGAACTAAGGTGAGACGTGCGTTACATCCAAGATGATGTTAAACAAGCATTGTCGGGATATTGTTAACCCAAACACCAGTGGAAGACGGATCAGATGTACCTCAGCATGTGATTTGGTAACGGTGTTCCTTGGACACCAGTTCCTGTTCAGGTGAAGGTATGGAGTCTCTGAAAGTCCTTGCTCCCACATAGGAATCAACACGTCTGCAGCTCTACATAGAATGCTGCTTTCAAGCGGAGCTCCACGCCGGCTGAAATCCTCTCTCTCCCCCGTTGAAGACATTCCGGATTAGTGACGTCACCGCGGGGTTCTGCCGTATTGGCGCCGATTTCACTGGATCAGAGCTCGCCGTAGTGGGGCAAAAAGTTGAAGGCAATACTGCTAGTAACTTTTCCAACGCGTTTCGAAACCCGTGGGTTTCTTCATCAGGGATTATATACAAGTGGAAGTTAAAGGGTTTTAAATACTCCACGCCAGTGCCTCATGGTCTTTCGGACTAACCTCTCCACCACTGAGAGAATGGCGGGGAGGAGTCAAAAGACCCGGACTGCACGCATTACAGTTGTCATGACCACATAACAAAAACAAAAGAAACTTTATTAACAAGCGAAAGTTGAACATAAATAACATAATACAAACGCGATAGGTTGATTCTAAACAATAGAGGGATATTAGTACATAGAAAAAATGAACAACATATTCAAAAGCGCATAAATAAGACACGCTTTAATCCACCTCAAGTTGTCAGATCACATGATTCTGCAAAAGAAGCACGAAAATAGAGCATATTCTCATATAGAAAACTGTTTATAAAGTACAATATATAACATATCAAAATACATCTGAAGGATATGCTGGTTACAGTTAAAAGGACATAGAGGCAAAAGTTAAATTCATGAATTTAAATAATATCTTAAAACTAGTTAATAAATTAATATATCAGGTATGACCACAGAATACATGAGGATATCAATAGAGAGACCAAATATCTATATCCTCATTTAAAACCCTGGATACAAGGTGTTTAGTTTGTGTATCCAGAAGGTTTCCTGCCTAGATAGTTCTTTGACTCGTCACCCCCCCTTCTATTCCTTGGTATATATTTAATACCTTTGATAATAGAGAGGAGGGATCACTGTTGGCATTGTGCATAGGGGAAGGTTTCTCTGTTTCATTTTACACTATTGTACCCTAATTCTATGCGAGCAGGTGTTCCTGAATGCGCACTTTTAGTGGACGTTTAGTGCATCCCAGTACAATAGGCCACACGGGACACTCTATTAAATAAACTATAGATCTGTATTACAATAAATAAATCTTTTATGTCGGTGATTTCTCCAGTTTTTGTGCACATAAATGTTTTCTTATCAGGGTGCATATGCTTGCATATGAGCACTTACCACATTTAAAATCCCATAGGTTTGTTATTTAACCATTTTTTATCCCACTAAGGTGTTTTTAGTTTTATATCACTTGGGGATAATGTGTTTTTAAGTTTTTGCTTTTCGTATATAAATTTGGGAATTTGAGATGTGAGCACCCAGCAGCGAGTCATTGAGAGAATTGACCAATGTTTTTTTTATTATTTCTCAATTTGCCCCGTCATTGAGTTAAAAATTGTGATAAAAGACACATTACATTTTCCTCATCTCTGTAGGCTCTTTCTTTTTTTGTCTTTGGTAATAACATTGTTTTTCTTTCTATTTTCCTCACTTTTTCCAGGTCATTATTCAGTTTTTCGAGACGATAACCCCTCTCAAGAATACAAGTTAATTTTGGCCTGTTCTTCAAAATCTAATCCGTGCTGCAATTTTTTCTCAGTCTGTAATATTGGCCACTAGGTATGTTTTTATCCACGTTTTTTTGTGATTCTGTGGCTAAGAGGAGGTTGTTTGAATCAACCTCTTTGAAGTCCTCAAACTCCTACACGACAATCCTCTATAAAAGATTGGAAAAAAGATCCCACTGGGGAAATTTTGATTCTACTGAAAGAGCCTTCGATGAAGCCCTCACTACCAATGTCATAGAAAAAAGTGAATATGATTCTTGTATTCAGCTGCCCAAGAATTGCTATTTTTACCACCTCCCAAAACACATAAAAGCCTAACGAATCTGCCCGGTAGACCGATCATATCGGAATTCAGAGTCTAACAGCTAATTGTCCCAATATGTGGACTATTTCCCCAACCCTATGTGGCAAAACTTCCTTCATATTTGAGAGACTCAACATCAGTGTTAAATTTGTTTGAAGGTTTTGAGTGGAAGGACTCATATAGGTGGCTCACATGCGATGTGCAGGCCCTATATACAAACATCCCACATGCGGAAGGCCTTACAGCCGTTTATTCCTTTCTACTGGATGATGTAGACTTACATCCTCTTAATAGAAAATTTGTTCTGGATTCAATAAATTACATTTTAAAACATAATTATTTTATGTTCCTGGATGAATTTTTTCTACAGGTTTGCGGAACTGCGATGGGCACTAGGTTTGCCCCCAGTTTCGCAAACCTGTACATGGGAGGATGGGAAAATGATTATATATACAATAATAACCCCTTTAAAGCAAATATTATTTTATGGCGTCGTTTCATAGATGATATTCTATGCATATGGGACGGCGACCAGTGTTCAGTTGGCCACTTTATACAATATATTAATAATAATGATAGGAACGTAACCTTTACACATGTAGATAATAATAAAGAAATACATTTCTTAGACCTTAGCCTGTGGTGTCAGATGAGGGGAAGTTGGTGACAAAAACACACTTCAAAGAGGTTGATTCAAACAACCTCTCTTAGCCACAAGTAATAAAAAAAACGTGGATAAAAAACATTACCTAGTGGCCAATATTACAGACTGAGAAAAAATTGCAGCACGGATATAGATTTGAAGAACAGGCCAAAAAAATTAACTTTGAGATTTTAGAGAGGGGTTATCGTCTCGAAAAACTGAAAAATGACCTGGAAAAAAAGTAGGAAAATAGAAAGTAAAACAATGTTATTACCAAAGAGCAAAAAAAGAAAAAGAGCCTACAGGAGAATGAGGGAAAATGTAATGTGTCTTTTTATCACAAATTTTAACTCAATGACGGGGCAAATTGAGAAAATAATAAAAAAACATTGGTCAATTCTCTCAAATGACTCGCTGCTGGGTGCTCACATCTCAAAATTCCCAAAATTTATATACAGAAAAGCAAAAAAATTAAAAACACATTATCCCCAAGTGATATAAAACTAAAAAAAACACCTAGTGGGGATAAAAAATGGTTTTAAATAACAAACCTATTGGGAATTTTAAATGTGGTAAGTGCTCAGTAGCAAGCATTTGCACCCTGATAAGAAAACATTTATGTGCACAAAAACTGGAGAAATCCACGACATAAAAGATTTTATTTATGTATAAACAGATCATTAGTTTATTTAATAGAGTGGTCCGGGTGGCCTATTGTACGTGGGACGCACTAAACGTCCACTAAATGTGCGCATTCAGGAACACCTGTGCAACATTAGAATGGGTACATGAAACATAGCCTATCAAACATTATGCACAATGCCACAACAGTGATCCCTCCTCTCTATTATTCAAAGGTATTAAATATATACCAGGAATAGAAGGGGGGGGTGACAGAGTCAAAGAACTATCTAGGCAGGAAACCTTCTGGATACACAAACTAAACACCTTGTATCCAGGGGGTTTTAAATGAGGTATAAATATTTGGTCTCTCTATTGATTATCCTCATGTATTCTGTGGTCTATACCTGATATATTAATTTATTAACTAGTTTTAAGAATTATGTAAATATCATGAATTTTAACTTTTGCCTATGTCCTTTTAACTGTAACCAGCATATACTTCAGAATGTATTTTGATATGTTATATATTGTACTTTTACTTGTACTTTTTATTATTGTAGTTTTCTATATGAGAATATGCTCTATTTTCGTGCTTCTTTTGTAGATTCATGTGATCTGACAGACTTGAGGATGATTATAAAGCGTGTCATATTTGATGCGCTTTTGAATATGTTGTTCATTTTTCATGTACTAATATCCCTCTTATTGTTTTAGAATCACCTATCGCGTTTTGATTATTTGTTATTTATGTTCAAACTTTCGCTTGTTAATAAGGTTCTTTTGTTTTTGTTATGTGGTCAATGACAACTAGTAATGCGTGCAGTCCGGGTCTTTTGACTCCTCCCCGCCATTCTCTCATTGGTGGAGAGGGTTAGTCCGAAAGACCAATGAGGCACTGGCGTGTGGAGTATTTAAAACCTTTAACTTCCACTTGTATATAATCCCTGATGAAGAAACCCACGGGTTTCGAAACGCGTTGGAAAAGTTACTAGCAGTGATTGCCATTCAACTTTATTGCCCCACTACGGCGAGCTGATCCAGTGAAATCGGCGCCAATATCGGCGAGAACCCGCGGGTGACGTCACTAATCCGGAAGTGTCTGAACGGAGGGGAGAGAGAGAGGATTTCAGCGGCGTGGAGCTCCGCTTGAAGCAGCATTCTATGGTAGAGCTGCAGACGTGTTGATTCCTATGTGGGAGCAAGGACTTTCATAGACTCCATACTTACATGAACAGGTACCGGTGTCCAAGGAACCAGCTTCCAAATACATGTGAGGACATCTGATCCGGCTTCCACGTGGTGTTTGGGTAACAATACCCGAAAATGCTTGTTTAACATCATCTTGATGTACACACGATACTCACCTATTTATTGTTATGTCAATATAATTTTTAATGCACTATGAGCATTGTGCGCTGTGTTTTTTGTGTTTCACAAATGAAAAGCCTTCTCTGGGGTTACCCACTCACTTAGGGGAAGAAGGGTTTGTGGAATGGAAGGATATACCCTGCAAGTGCTGGACGAATGGTCTTGCTCTGAAGCGTAAAGAGACAGCAGATAGTCGAATGCCTAAGGCCCCCAGCCGCACTATAGTAAGAATGTACTGTGATCAGCATGCGGACGTCACACGCAGGCTCTGGTTAGGGTCCTAACTCATGTCTATGGTACTGAGGATCATGAAAGTGAACTCTGGCTCAATTCTAAGCTCTTTGACAGAAGGAGGGAGAGGAACTGTCCGCTTTTGTCCGCCGCATAGAGCTGACATTGTGGACTCTACTTTCCAACAAAGTCATTTCCCTAACCGCAGTGGATGAATATCGGCTCAAACAGCTCCTGAGAGGATCGCTACCTCTCATCCTATAGCCCTCATGCTCCGGTGCTCCCTTCCTAAAAGCAATCACCTAGTTTGAAGACTTAATGAGCCAGGTGAAAGAGCATGAGGCTCAAGCATGTCTCATACTCCCAAGAAATCCAGGTATTCCCACAATGGAGAGTAAAGGAACTCCGTCCAAAAAGCCTTGTTAGAAGGAGGGTCTAGAGGAATGCACCCCCCAGGATCCTCCACGCCATACCACTAAGGCATCCCAAAGTCTGGTCCCTCAATTCAGCCAGGTGCGATCCGAGCCATTCGCTGCTTTAGATGTGATAGAGAGGGTCATTTTGCGAGGGATTGTAATCAGCCAGCAAGTCCTAAATCTGCTGCTTTAATGGTTACCACTCACTCGGTGGAGCGGCCTTCATCCTCTAGGAAAAGCACCCCTTTGGCTAGTCCAGAAAAGGAACGTCCGCAAGAGATCTTTAGTCACGTGAGTCCAAACTATTACCGACGTTTAATGAGGAACTTCTCCAAGGTAGTTTCGCCCATTAGGCTCTTACTAAGAAAGGGGTGAATCCCAAGATATGGCCCTCTGAGGCTCTTTCGGCATTTGAGAAACTCAAGGCTGCCTTTTCTTAGCTCTCTGTACTGATCCATCCAGATACTACGAAAACACTTTGTACATGAAGTGGATGCATCTGATCTGGCAGTGGAGCCTCTTCTCTCAAAGGAAGGATTCATGGGAAACTCCACCCTGTGCCTTCTTTTGTAAAAAAATTCTCTGCCGCAAAGGAATTAGATGTTGGAAATCAGGAACTTTAGCTATGAAAATGGCTTTAGAAGAATGGAGACATTAACTTTAGGGGACAACTTCTCCCATAACAATCCGACTCACCACAAGAATTTTGAATACATTGAAGGAGCAAAGAGACTAGAGAAGGTCAGGCAGGAGGTGGGCTCTCTTCTTTACTTGGTTCAACTTTGTGATCTTATTGTCCAGGATCTAAGAATGTCAAACAGACGCGCTATCCAGGCAATTCTCTCCAGATTACACTAAGGAGATAGAGCAGGGGCCCATCATTCCATCTTCTCAGATTCATCTCTGCAGTTTCATCATGACTTCTGCAACAGATTTCACAGGCTCAGGCAGAGGTTCCAGGTCAGTGTCCATTCGTTCGTCCAAACTATTGTACCCCCTCCCCCCCCAATTTCAAAGGAAGGTGTTGCAATGGGGTCAAAACTCCAAAACGGCTGGTCACCGGGAGTCAGGAAGACGAGATTTCCATGAACGGGTCTTTTGGTGGCCAGAGATCCACAAAGACGTGAAGAAGTTTTTGTCAGCCTGCATTGTATGCACCCATACTAAGGTTCCGAGGATGTTACCTGTTGGCTGCTCCAGCCCTTGCCAGTCCCCACCCACCCGTGGAACACCTATCCATGGATTTTATTGTGGAGCTGCCTCCCCCAAGGGGAATGACTACTGTACTGGTAGTAATTGATCGATTTACACGACAGGCCATTTTGTTCCTCCTCAGGAAGCTACCCACAGCCTCTGAACTATTGGAGATGTTTATTAAGGAGATAGTCCATCTCCATGGAGTCCTGACGGATTAGTCCCAGACTGTGGATCTCAATTCATCTCCAGATATTGTAAGGCCTTCTGCCAAAGAATGGGTATCTCCCTGCATTTTTCTTCCTCCTATCATCCCCGGTCCAATGAACTCATGGAAAAGGCCAACCAGTCCTTAGCACAAAATCTTCCGTTGTTGTGTTTCTGAGCTACAGGACAACTGGGTTGACCTTCTCCCGTGAGCCGAGTTTTCCCGCAATTCCATGAAGCATGATTCAACAATTGCCGTTCTTCTGTGCCTATGAGTACCATCTGCAGCCCTTCATCCTTCCAGTCCTCTCTCTGGAGTTCCTGCAGTGGATGACAAAATCCAAGAACTCTAACTACTCTGGAAGCGGATCCAGGCCAATCCGGTCAAAGCCGCCCGCCAGCAAAAGATCCAGGAGGATACATTTTGACGACCACCTCCCCAGTTTCAACTGGGAGATCAGGTTTGGCTACAAGGAATATCCAGCTGAAACTCCCTCCTCCAACTTGGTCCCAAATTCATTCGACACAAGATCGAGAAACAGGTCAACCCAGTTGTGTTTTAATTGGAGCTCCCAGCTAGTTTAAAGACACCTCTCTTCTCCTTGTCTCCCTCCTCCTAGACCAGCATTTCCCAAATGGTGGTCGCGACCCAGCACCGGGCCACAGCACCAAAATTGCCGGGTCGCAGCGAGGCTAACCATGGCGGTGTCCCCCCCCCCCCCCCGCTCTAGTTAAAAAAATGCGGCGATTCCCCCGCGGTCCCGCGCGCATGGTAGGGCAAGCAGGGCCCACTCCCTTCCTCCCCCCCCGCTCCCAACGTTGGACGGAGGAGGAGTACCAGTACTCGCGGCCCCGCACGTTATGTAGGACGGAGGGGGAAGTACAAGCTCTACTGCGGCCTGCTTCCCCCCGTGGCCAGCTTCCCGAGCTCACCTCCCATGGCCCCTCCTCCGAGCCCATCTCCGTGCCCCCAAGCACCTCCCATCCGGGCAGCAGGGGATATCGGGGGCAGCAGGGGAAAGCGTCCGGTGGCAAGGTAAGTCACCCCCACAGTCACTGTCACCCAGTACTCTCTCCCACCCAGTCACGTCACCCACCCAGTCACTGCCTCCCACCCAAGTGTCCCTGCCCCCCCTCCCACGCAGTCCCTGGCCCCTCCTCCCACCACCTACCCAGTCCCTGGCCCCTCCTCCAAAGTCCCTGGGCCCCTCCTGCCACCCACCCACCCAGTCCCGGCCCCCTCCATCAACCACCCACCCTGTCCCTGCCCCCCTCCTTAAGTCCTGGCCCCCTCCATCCACCCAGTCCCTGGCCCCCTCCATCCACCCACCAGTCCCTGGCCTTCTCCATCCCACCCACCAGGCCACTGCCCCCCTCACTAAGTCCCTGCCCCCCTCCAGTGGGTGTGTGTGGTGTGTATCAGTGTCTGTGTGTGTGTGGTGTATCAGTGGTCTGTGTCTGTGTGGGGTGATCAGTGTCTGTGTGGTGGTGTGTGTGTGTGTATCAGTGTCTGTGTGTGTGTGTGTGTATCAGTGTCTGTGTCTGTGTGTGTGTATCAGTGTCTGTGTGTGTGTGTGTGTGTATCAGTGTCTGTGTGTGTGTATCAGTGTTTGTGTGTGTGTGTAGCAGTGTCTGTGTGTAGCAGTGTCTGTATCAGTGTGTGTGTGTGTGTGTGTGTGTAGCAGTGTCTCTGTGTGGCTGTGTGTGTGTCAGTGGCTGCGTGTGTGTTAGTGGCTGCGTGTGTGTATCAGTGCGTGTCTGTCAGTGGCTGCGTGTCTGTCAGTGGCTGCGTGTCTGTCAGTGGCTGCGCATGTGTGTGTGTGTGTGTGTATCAGTGGCTGTGTGTGTGTGTGTGTGTATCAGTGGCTGTGTGTGTGTCTGTGCAGGCCCTATAGGCCAGTATAGGCGATAACATTTTTAGTGGGTCACGAAGGAGAAGTTCAAAAATAACCGGGTCACAGAAAAAAAAGTTTGGGAAACCCTGTCCTAGACCAATCTTGGTGGATGGCCAGGAGGAGTTTCAGGTGCACCAGATACTGGATTCCCAAGATCCCATTGTGGACTACAGTACTTGGTCCAGTGGAAGGGATATGGCCCTGAGGAAAACTCATGGATTAAGTCCAGGGAGGTCCATGCCCAACCTAGTCCGGGCATTTCATGGCAAATTTCTGGCTAAGCTGGCTTGGATAGCCCGGAGGTCGCTCCTGAAGAGGTGGTTACTGAAAGGATTCTGCCCAATCCGTGATGGGTTTTGCTGCAATTCGGTTTTTCCAGGTTGACTGCCCTTTCTCTTCAGTTTGGCCATTTTGGTTTCTGGCATCCCGCTATATAAAAAGGCAGTTCCCAGTGGGAGTCGCCGAGCAAAGTTCTATGTTTTGCAGCTCCTGTCGGTCTTCGCTTTCACACATTTCCCTGTTTGGATTCCTTTGTTGCTGACCCCGACCTCACTGTTTTCTGCCTGCTCTGACCTTTTGCCTGTTGCCTGGACTTTGCACCACTGCCACCTGCCATGACCTTTTGCCTGTCCCCTGGATTCTGCACCACTGCCGCTAGCCCTGACCTCTGTCTGCTTACCGACTACGGACACTCTAACAGAGCTCTGTCCCTGGACTCTGGTCCGTTTTTCTGCATCCCTATCTCAGCCCTGCGTGTCTGCTTCCTGATTGGAGACAATCACCATTACATTTTGCTTGGCCAAACATGGACCCCGCTGAGGCAGTGCGAACTGTCACACTTACATTAAGAAACATAAAAGTGCGCTCGACTGAAGTTCCAGTTTGGGAATGAGCCCTTAGATGAAATACAATATGCAGATGATGAACGCTAACACATTCGAAACGCGTTGGATTTTAATATCTTGATGACTCAATAAATTTATACTTTTGTTACCTGGGTCCTCCCTTTTCTCCTACCGGATCGTGCACTCCTTACATCATTTGCATATTGTATACTTCACTTTGGATGCACCATATTCATCCAGCCACACCAGGAATTGTGAGTAATTATTTTATTGCTACAAGGTTAACCCCCAATGAGATTGATTGTGGGGGCTTTCTTTTGCTTCCTACTACCCATCTTCAAGGGGTGTTTACCCACAATTGTTGGCTATATTACTTACACATCTTATTAATTCTGACGTTATTTTCCTTGGATGGTGGTCTTTGGTGTTATTGAACTTTTTACCTGGCATTTGAGCGCTCCTCAACCTTCAATCTTAGATGAAATACAGGCAGGACCTTGTGCACTGGGTCCCCAGACTACAACTCCCAGCAGACAGCAGCAAGGACACAAACCGCATCACAACGTGTGATGCACGAATGGGGTGACATATGACGTGATGACGTGAGATGTGCGATGGCAAGCAACAAAACCTCCACCGGTTTCGTTCGTACTCTGTGCTTTATCATATACAATATATGTGTGTTTTAAGGATGGAGACAAATCTGTGCCTCCCCCCTGAATGCCTGCTCGGATAGTGCCCAACTGAACCACAGTCCATATTGATGGGTCTGAATCTGAGGCAAACACAAACACAAGGCAAAACTTTGTATCCACTTCCTACACTGGCTTAGGGAAATACTGCATTACCCTCGAGCAATGCAGGAAAGGACAATGTTCCCCCTCTGTCCACTCTCTGCAGTCTCCCTCTATCCATTGAGGGGCGAGCCTCCACCTGCGGCTGCAATGTACTTGCTGCATGGAGAAGACAGAGAGAGGTTTAGCCCTGCATGTCACCAACTCCGATTCCTCCATGCCCCCTGATATATATCTCTTGACCTTATATCATTTTTTTTCTCCCCAATGTTACTCACTCCCCTTCGTTACCCAACCCCCATGTTGACAATAAATACCCCAATATCACCCTCTACCCCCATGTCACTAACTCTCTCCATGTCACTCTCTCCCTCCACATATAACCTACTCTTTTAACCACCTTCCCTGCCACTCTCTCCCTCTGCATATCACCCATTCTCTCTCCCCCTGCCAACTACTTTCTCCCCTATCACATCTCAAACTCCCTGCCCTTATATTTGATATATTAAAGGTAATCAGTTCAAATTTAGACATATTTTTAAAATGTTTCCATGATATATGTCCGCAGCAATAATCCACTTATGACCTAACTATCCAAGTCTAATCTTTATAACTAAAGAGAGCGGAGCATCTGGAAAATGAACAAATTCATTATTTTTTCAAACTCTTTCATTACAACTGCTAACTCAAACATGCACACAGAAAAAAACATTTGGTAGCTGAACATATAGAGATAAACAACATCTCCACTTGCTCCTCTGACAAAGTGGTCATAGAAAGGATGGCTCAAATCTAAATGAAATGTGTTTTTATCATGGAGAATAGGTAACAAGTTCAACCCTTGAAAATGTTTGTGCTGCTACTGTATGATGTAAACTGATTCAAATATTTGCTTGAAATGTTCCTTGGAACATAATGCAGAGAATATTCCACCCTTAATAATAGAAACATATATTCTGCATCATTTAGAAACCCTCACTCACATATTGCACAAATTAAACTTGATTGTTTCTTATTTCAGGTTGAACCCTTCCTACTTTTTTCATTCAACTATTAGAAACTAATTGGATTTTTGTACACTTACTTTTGCCATGTTTGTCTGTTTAAAATGTTTCCTTTTTCATGCTAAATCTACTGTTAATGAAATGAATGCAGCCTAGCATAAACAGATTGTTGACAAATCATTAATGCCTTAATTTTCCAATGAGCTTGGAGCTAATTACTCTGCAGTCTATAATCAACATTGAAGGAGTCAAGAAAGTCACTCAACTCATAGTGCATGCATGTTGAGTCTCTCACATTGGAAATGGGTGATGCTCTGTTAAACACTAGTAGCTTCAATGGTCTCAAACACTTACATTTATTTTTATTCATAGAGTTCGGAATGATATAAATATACAAGACAGATTCTTATACAATTACAGCTAGAATTAGGACCTGCACCCTCAAAACATTTTGACTTTTGAATTTTTCAAATGTCCCATGTATCCTTTAAAACATATATCTTCGCTGGAATTTACGTAGCCACATATGAATGTGATTTTGTTATTATAGAAAAAAAAACATTGGGGAAGCACCTACCAAATCACCCTACATTTCCTTGAATCCACAAGTAAAACATAGTTTGCCTAAAAATATATAATCCACCATTCTAGCATTGTGAAGCTAGGAGGTAATATTGCTCTACACCAGGAAGTCACCGTCACATTCATTGTTCAAGTTGAGCCTGAATTAAACGGATAAGGCACATGACAAAAAAAAGAAATTATAGCAGGTTTCACATGTTAAACCCTATCATCATTCTCTAATCTTCATTCCCTCGTTTTTCTTTTTTCCCTTTTATTTGGTCATTTAAAATCAGGCTTTAGTGATCCCTTAAAATATTAGTTTTTGGAACTTCTATGTTAGAAAGCATAATCAAGCAGCAGTGGCACACAATCAAATACATGGGTAGCTCTATGGAAAGCCACCAGATCAGAGAAGGTCTGCTTCTCTGATCCCATGTGTTCAGGTATAGTGCCTTAAACCAGTAGGCACAGAACAGCTGTCAGAGGATGAGATACATAATTTATGCTCTACTACCTGCACTACTATCCTGTATTCATTGGGAGAAGGAAATATGGGACCAGACCCCATTGAGATCGGATTTCATAAACCGTGGATATAACCACAGAATTGTAGACCAGCAAATCCACAAAGTCACCAGAATACTATGAAGTGATCTCCTTGAATACAGACAGAAATAGACAAGCGTCAGGGTACCTTTGGGGGTCACATATAACCCACACCTAGAAGCCCTACGCAAGATCGCCAGGGAACTACAACCCATCCTCCAGGAAGATACAAGACTGCAACAGGTCTTCCCTGAAGCACCCTTATTATCATACAGAAACCTCATAACCTAATGAAAATTATGGCGAGGAGTAAAGTATTCAACAGTACAACTGAATGCGGTACAAGATTATGCCAGGACGCAAGATGCAAAACCTGCACAATCCTCCACACAGCGGGCACAATACAAATACCACACAGGAATCTGGAGTACAAAATCAGAGGAAGGTTCACCTGTTACTTCAGCAATGTCGTGTACCTCATCATGTGCATGAAATGCCCAGGGGGCTGCTACTACATAGGTAAGACGGGACAGGGGCTAAACAAAGAATGAATCTGCATCACCACAGCATCACACGCGGAACAAGAGACAATCCTGTTGGCGAACATTTCTCTGACTCTGGCCATAAGAGGGACGATCTGATGGTGGCCATACTCATGGGTAATTTTAGAACACAGAAAGAGAGACTGTTGCATGAATACAAATTTATGCAACTGTTCGGGACACTTAGCGGTTCCCTAAACTGAGACCGCAGCTTCATGAGTGACCACTCTGAAACAAGAGAACTCTCTTCCCATGAGTGCTAAAGGCCATGTCTATACATACTGCTCTATATGAATGCATACTGTACAGTTTTCTCTCACATATACATATGTACAGTGTAATTCTATCCCTATATACCAATATGGACCACATAGTATCTACACACATTAATAGTAATGCAAGACACTCATACATTTCTGCATCTACCCACACCATTGGTATACACTACCACTTTATACATTTATATTTACACACATACACAAACACACACACACACACACACACACACACACACACAACACAAACACACACACACAACACACACACACACAACACACACACACACACACACACACACACACACACACACACACACACACAACACACACACACACACACACACACACACACACACACACACACACACACCACCCTTACATCACATAACATCAGGGACCATTGACACCTTAAGTCATTACATCGCATACTGCACAGGGGGGAGGGATAGGATTCAGTCACAGATACATTCCAAGATGCACTGTTTTTAAGTAAAACTCTTTCTTGCGTCACTAAATCCAAGATGGCCGGTGTCACATGGTATTTCAGCCAATCAGAGTGTGGAATTGGTTCCCACGATCTGATTGGCTGAAATACCATGTGACGCCGTCTTCGTGACGTCATCTTAAAGGCAAATGAAGCACAGCCATTCTGATTGGCTGGCATCATTCCCTTTAAGTGACGTCATGTAAAACAAAAACAAAAAATTAAAGCCGGAACATGGTTTTAACAGCCAATCAGGTGGCTGTTAACCATTTTGAGGCTAAATGTGACGTCACAAGCCCTATTTAAGGTTGTGACGCCTCATTTGAGCCCAAGAAGACGACGAGACAACATCGGTTGGGATTTACCATGGGGCTTTTTGGATTGACAGATGAAGATAGAAGATAAAGAAGATCAAGAAATGGTGACAGATGAAGATAGAAGAAGGTGATTAAAGAAAGAAAAAAGAAGATTGGGGTACCTGATCCGGATCTTCATGGCGGATGGCATCGGATGCTGTTGGAGGGCGTCAAAGTATGTGAGCTTCCTGTTACCTCGGGAGTCGGAGGGCCACCGCTTCTAATGGTAAGTAATATATTGAATGTTTGTAAATGTCTCTTTTTACAGGTTTATTCATTGGATGTGTTTTTTTATTTTTGGGGGGAGGCACATTGACTGATAATATATTAATCTGTACCACTTTAGGGTACCAATTAATACATTATGATGACAATATTTGGGGGGTATTTCTGGCTTGGTATTGCTGTTGCTTTTTTTCATTTCAGATTATTATGTGGATGTGATTGTTTGTTTTTTCATGCTTAATGTTAATAAAATGTTTGCGATTGGTGTTAGTTTTTTAGTTAATTTTGTATTATGTTAGCTAATGCGTTTTATGGTTATTTCAGATATTGTTAGAATTTCTTTCTTTCTATTTTACTGTTTAAATTAATGTTGTAGTAATTAATTGTTTTGATTGGTTAGTGTTACTATTCATTTTGAGTTGGTTTAGGAATTAATTGGTTTGATTGGTTAATGGTTTAATTAATTCATTGTTGATGTTGTTATTGCTTGTATTGATTGGATTAGCTGGCTACTGTTTTTATTTAGTGAAGTGTGTTTATTTGGAGTTTAGTTAGGTTTTATTATTGTGTGTCTTGTGTATTAATGTATTGTAATTAGGGTGCCCATTGAGTGCTATAGAAGCTTATCATGCCCATATTATTATTATATGGGTATGATGTACCACAATACTACTCATTGTAGTGATGTTTATTAAAATATTTATTAATATACATTTGTTTCATAGTGTAGATGTGCAGGGGGTCTCCGGAGCTGAACCGTGTTGGTTTCAGTTCCAGGGACCCCCTGCTTCCCGAGATACAGGCACCTTTATGGGGTGCCGGTATCCCTCTGCATTGAAATGTTCCGCGTCACGTGACCGGGACATTTCCTTGCATAGGAGATACCGGCACCCCATAAAGGTGCCGGTATCTCGGGAAGCAGGGGGTCCCTGGACCTGAAACCAACGGGGTTCAGCTCCGGAGACCCCCTGCATATATACACTATGAAAGAAATGTATATTTAAATAAATAATTTTCGGGCGACATTTCAGCTGTGAGAGGCGGCTCTCTCAGAGCCGCTCTCTCTGCAGCTTAAATAAATCGCCGGTTTAGGCCTTTTCAGAGGCTCGATGCTCTCGCTGGCAGCAACTCGTCCGTTTTGGGAATTTTGCTATCACAGGTAATCGAGCCTTTCTGAATACCGTGATAGCAACACCCAAAAAAACGTAATTTTAAATGCCCTGGTGATAATTTTAATCTACCCTCTCTGAATGAGGCCCTAAATGTGAACACAAGCGCACTATCTCTACATGACGAGGAGGACGTCACAGTTGCCGAGGACTTGCAAGATCCACGTGGAGAAGACGCACACGCAACCTGAGATAGCTACAGCCATAACAGTGATCCACATAACAGCAGGCATATGGATGCATTACTACAGGCTCGCAATACAGATACGCCCACACGGAGAAACACAGCTCCTCACACTAAACAGCAGACATCGCACATCTACATCAAGGAAGAGGCGACTGCAAGGCCCCTCCCGGCAACCACCATACCAGGGTGCGACCGACCACAACCCTGCAAGACCAACACACCGATGCATTAGGCCTAACAGACATGGGCAAGTTTATATTTCTGTTCAGCTGTTAGTTTAGGAGTTGTATGTTAAATACTATTTGATTTTATATATTTCCCTGGGACATAACATATAGTCTTCTTTATAACAACACAACATGTACAGTTTATTCTACTCACATGGTTCAAGACAAAGGTTTTCACCCATTTATTTTCATTTATTTACCATTTTTCATGGTGGTTGAATGTACATTAGTTCTGTTAAAATTTTAAACTGAGAATTGAAGAGTGATGCTTTAAAGCTGCAGACAAGCAATATAGCTTACGTGTGTGTTAAAAAAAATCAGTTCTGTACTATGAGAAAATACATGTAACATTTAAAAAAAGTCAACTCTAAATGACATTTTTAATGTATTATAGTGTAACAAGCCTTTTTTGTTTCTATAGCAACTATTTACAAAGTCACATTCCCTTCCCCTTCTGGAACAGGCTCTGGCACACCCCTTTTTGAGCCCTGCCCTCTCTCTCGCAGTACACCAATTGCATCTAGTTACTGCTTGGTCACATGATCTTCCCCACAGAACGTTACATCTTTGGTCCTCTTCTGCTGTACTGATAGCCATTTAGTGAACCCCCCAGGCTGAATCTTCGCTGATCGATCACAGGAGAAGGGATCGATCGGCAACTTAGCTAATTACTTATTGTGTGGATTGCATTGATGCGCATATTAAAGGTAAAGAAAAAAAAATTCAGCTGAACTGCTGCTTTAAGAGATCTTCGGATTTCATGAATTACAAGGAGGCCAAATAATAATGCTAGTAATAATACTGTGTTTATTTAGCGATTCTAATGTCAATTATTTAGAACCCTCAAGAGATATTAAGTAATAAGCATGTGGCAGTCATAAACTTTGTTTCATTGAATGACTCCTCCCTCTTCCTCCCCAGTCCAACTTTTCATTTTGTGACCTAAAGGTTAGTTGTATTAAAATGAAATGTCAACCCGAATACCTTATTTAACCATCCAATAAAGATCTGCACAATAAAGTACTAAAACATGAATATACTGACTTATCTGATAATGTAATGAAGTCTCATCCCACAGGATGTTGATTTGCTGGCCACAGCACTTTTAATTGAATGAGTATCAATCGTAGAATCATCTGCCATTAGACACAAGCTCCCTGCACCATTGCACAGCTATTTGAGAGGAAGCCAGTTTGAGAGTTTTCACAAACAGGAGAAACAGAACATTATGTGGTCTTAAAGGCTTGCATCAGTTAATGAATGTCAGTGTTATCTCTAAAGTTTATATACATGCATACCCAGGTTTAAGGACACTCACTTTAAGTACACTCACGAGAAAAGGACATATCGCCCAATAGGCAAACTGCAGCTCACGCATATTTATTTATTATTTATTTATAAAATATTTTACCAGGAAGTAATACATTGAGAGTTACCTCTCGTTTTCAAGTATGTCCTGGGCACAGAGTTAAGACAAATAATACATATTTACAAATACAGTTACATAATGAGCAGGGTATACATTATATACAAGACATTGCATGCACAGTTAAAGATAATTTGTATTATGACATGGCATGCGCCTGTCAGCACGTCCTGAACAGCAATACCGGCTCCCTACCTGTACCGAAGCTGTGCGCAGGCGGGGAGACTATAGAGCCTGTTACAAATGCGTTATTTACATCAGTTCTGCACGTATATGATGATTGCAGTTAAGTACATGCATCGATAAGTAGGAAAAAGGTAGTGCATCACTTTAAGTACATTTTCACTTTACATACATGCTTTGGACCCATTGCGTACTTTAATGCAGGGTATGCCTGTACTTTTCTCTTTCCCTGATATGTGATGTATATGCCTACTAAAAAATAATCTTATTGCAGATGCGCATGTTTAACTCCCCAACTCTTCATTTCTTCATTTAAAAACTCCCCAGAATGCTCGCTGACACAAACGATACCAAACCAACTAAAATGGATGCAAAATATCTTTGATTAACATGCATTAAATAATGCACATCTTGATGTGTTTCATTTTCTCATCATTGGCATGGCTTTCATTTGTGGAATGTAATGACTCCATAGTACATTCATATATTAATCTGAATGAATCACATACCAGATTGTATTACATTTGAGCAAGCCAAACCAATGATATTCATAATACCAAAGCTTATTGGTGCCTATGCTTATGCCAAAATCCTTAGAGCCCTTTTCATTAATGTCACGCCTGTTTGCCCGCAGACCTGGCAAGACCCCAGTACTGAGGTGGGAACAGTATTACACCACACACCCACAGCAGTGGGAGCAAGCCCGGAGTGTGGTATAGCTTGCTGGGCCTGTAGAAAGAGTGGTTAGCGATACTTGCAACGTCTTTAGGAGTATGCGTAGGGATAGTCGTGTCCGTGTGCCAATGTCCAAGGGGTCCAGAGAGTAGAGTCGTCGGGGTACAAAGCCAGGTCCAAGGGTTCCAGAGAGCAGCGTGGACGAGAGCGTAGCAAGATTCAAGGGGTACAGAGAGCAAAGTAGTCCAGAACAAGCAGGGGTCAAAGCCAGGGAAATCCAAGGTAAGCACAGGAGCAGGATACAGCAGGGACACAGAGGGAGCACAGCATAGGTCAGCACACAGGGAAACAGGTACTATGCAGAGCGAGGAAGAAGTGGACAGATAGAGATTATAAACGGAGGTGCACCAATGAAAGAGAGGGGAGGAGCAGAGAGAGAAGTGGGAGAAGATAGAGATAGGTCAGGGAGAAGAGAGGAGGAGACAGAAGAGGCAGCCAGGGGAGTGACCAGTAGGGATTGGGAGGAGGAGTCAGGATCGTGACGGAGCAGAGAAGAGGAGCGTGTGCGCGCGCCCTCTGTAAGTTGAGGGTGCGCGCGCACAGGCTGCGAGAGTGAGATGGCCCGCAGGGACCGGGAGGAGGAAGCAGAGGATCGACAGAGCCCAGAGGAGGAGCGTGTGCACGCACCCTGCGTGAGCGGACGGGGGCGCGTGTGCCGCGCCACGGGAACCCCGCTGGAGGGGGGCAGAGGAGCGGACGGGACTGCCAGGGATGGTGAGGTATTGGCCGTGGGTATAGCGGGTGTCTGGGAGCGGGAAGCGTCATTACAGGAGCTCAGGGACCGCGCGGGTGAGCAAGGTCTGCGGGGTATGCGCTGAGGAAGTGGGAGAGAGGTAGAAGGAGCGGGTCAGGAGTGGGAAAGGGTAGAAGGATTGACAGGAGATGGGACAGAGGGAGAGACAGAACGGGGAGGAATCCCCTGAATCGTCACAATTAAAGAGCAATAATATTTTTTTTCTGTGAGAAAAGGGCAGATTTTGCTTCTGGATATGTACATTAAGATCTTAGCACATGTCCAAAATAGCTCTCCCTTTCCTGCTAAAACCCTATTTTGACATAAAATCAGTTTAAAATTGCACGCAAAATATCTCAGTTTAATGTATAGGCCCCTGGTCCTTAACATTACAAAGAATATTGTATGGATGGATGTATAATTATGTGAATGTATAATATTTTTAGAGTGTTAAAACCTATGGGCATCTTGCCTTTGCTATCAGATTCCAGCACCACCTATAGATACTCTAGTGTTATGCTGTGGAGTAAACAGCCCAATGTCACTTTAAATGGCTTAGATTAAATGGCTGTGTAACTAGCTTCTAATCTTTGCCACCTCAAAGGTAGTGGGGCTTCCGGAATTGGACAGAGACAGAGAGGATTTTGAGAGACCTGGAACGTAACAGTAAACTACATATTGTGACAGAAACCAGGGAATGTTCATAAATTGGATATATAGGGCTCTCAGGATACTGGACAGCTTCTATCCTGTTTAGGCTGGAAAGTGCATGCAGCCACATAATGGATGTTCTCAATCCCACAGTTTTGCTGGTGCTGGAACTGAGGGATGAGGGATCCAGACCAGAGTTTGTCTGTTGCCTGATTTCTGTCACCTGTCCTGCTAATTAGAAAACAGGTATTTAAAGCTGAATTCCTGGTTCCTCTCCCCTCTCTCCAAGAGCCTGGAGGCAGGAAGACTGCCAGCAAGCAGAAATGGGAGAAGGGAAGGAAAATGGAGCGGGTGGAGGGGGTGGGGAAAGCAGCAAGAAAAAACAGATGCGGAAGATACATTGCAATTCAATAGTAAAATAAACTGAACAATCCTAATTAAAACTTAAAAAGTACAAAGACAAAGCAGATTCCAATAGTCTATACATAAATAGCACCATCTTATCTTATAGGAAACATCGTAGATCCCATTCCACATTAAGTCCATTGGGTTGTAGGATGCAAAAATCCAATGAGCTTCTCGCTGGTGCAAGATTTTAATCCGATCTCCTCCACGAGGAGGTAATGGAATGTGCTCAATGGCTAAACATTGCAGAGCATCCACTGAACCCAATGGACAGGTGTTAAAATGTGATGATACCGGATGCAACATATCATGGTTCCGAATGAGTCTTAGATGCTCTAAGATGCGAATCTTAAGGACTCTGCTGGTTAAACCCACGTATTGCTTGTTGCATCCGTACTTCAACAAGTACACAACAAAATTTGTCTGACAGGACATGAAAGATTTGATCTTGAATCTACGTGTTTCGTCACGGTTGGTAAAATGTGTTGCTTTACTCATATTTGGGCATATTTTGCAATGACCGCATTTAAATGAACCCAGCAATTTGGGAAATAAAGATAATCTATTCTTCTTTTGAGTCATGGGCTTTAGCATGCTTGGTGACAAGAAGTTACCTAACGTAGCCGCTTTGCAAAAAACTACTTTGGGGCCAGTACAGACCATTTTTTGTAATAAAGGGTCTAGGGATAGTGTGGCCCAGTGTTTACGAATTATCATTTTAATGGCATTAGCTTGTTCGCTGTAATTGGTAATGAAGTAAGGCGCATCAGTGCTCTCGAATGGTGTACCATGGCCAGTTCGACTACTGTCCATTTTAATTAACATCTCTATCAGTACCGAGAGCTACGTCATAGGCTAGATCGAGATCCTTTTTGGCATACCCCCTTGACAGAAATCTGTCCCTCATCTCGCCCGCCCTGTGTACAAAAGCCTCCAATGAGGAACAGTTCCGACGTAGGCGGAGGAACTGTCCCTTTGGAATGCCCCTGACCAGAGGACGGGCATGGCAGCTTTTGGCATGAAGTAATGAATTCCTGGCATTTTCTTTTCTAAAAATATCAGATTGAATTTTATTCTCAATATCAATATATAGATTGAGATCTAAAAACTGTATTTGATACATATCAAACACATAAGTAAAGCTGAGATTTAGTGTGTTGTCTGCCAGGTAGTCAAAAAACTTTTTAAGCTCCTCCTCCCCACCACTCCAGATCATGATGAGGTCATCAATATAGCGCGTATAGAACGCTATATGATGCCTGAATGGATTTGAATCTCCAAACATGTGGGACATCTCCCACCAACCCATGAACAGGTTGGCATAGGAGGGGGCAAACAAAGTCCTCATAGCGGTCCCACGTGTTTGGAGATAAAACTGTTGGTCAAAAAGAAAATAATTGTGCGTGAGTGAAAATCTAATACTATCCAATAAAAAAGCATTATGCACCGGGGAAAGAGAAGAGTGATTGTGAAGAAAAAATTCAACAGCTGTGAGACCATGTTCGTGTTTAATGATGTTATATAAAGAAGCTACATCCAGTGTAACCCAGATGTATTGTGGGTGCCATGTAAAAGGTGCTAAAAGTGCTAGAACATGCTTGGTGTCCATAATGTGTGAAGATAAGGAGTGCACTAGTGGTTGTAAAAAGTGATCTATATATTGAGAAAGGTGCTCACCCAGGGATCCAATGCTAGAAATGATGGGTCTTAGATCTTTGCCCTGATAAGATTAGAAAATACTATAGGCATTGCCATACACACTGCAGTAAGGTATCAATCTGTATAAAGTTATCCTTTGTCTATTTGAGGACCATGTAACTGCTCACTAATCACAATAACACTAGTTTAATCAGCAGCTAAGTCTCAGTATCTCATAGAGTTAATGTAAAACCTGATTAATCATCTTATGAAAGGTATCTAAAGACCCTCTATACCCAGCACTTATCTCCTAAGATTAAATTTCAGCAACCTGCTTCTAGTTTTAAGATTCACTGAAGAATCTTGTTGCGACACACTATACTAACTAATGACGATAGACAGACTGGAGACTCGCATAGGCAGAAACAGAACACTGGGGGACTTTCATCAAAGATGGGACTGGTTCCTCAAAGACAGAGATATGAGGACAAAGAACAGTACAGGATAAAAGACCTAGATTGGGGAAGGAGGGAGGATAAAGGAAAAAGAGGGGATATTCCAACACAACTAGGTGAGTTTGAGTTTAAAGTTAAAATAGATAAGGATATGAGTTGAAAAAAATATATATACTGACAGTCTTGTATAGAACACAACAAGGACGATAAGATAATTTCCAGAACCACACAAAGAAGAAAGCAAAAGAAAAAAGAATCGAGAGGCACTGGGAATATGGTAGGGGGCAGACGCGGTCCCGCGGAGACACAGAAAACGCCAAATAACAAGGTGGTAGATCTCATACAGGAAAGAGGAGATACCACAGCAATACATACACAAGCCAAATAGGATCCCAAGGGGTATAAAGGCTATAAACCAAACTGCCAAACAGGCGGAGAGGTTGGATCGCGTCGCTCCCAAGATGTTACTAACCAAAAATATGGACCAGGACCAACGCAAACCAAGAGGGAAAAGTATACGATATGTAGTCAAAACATGGGACACGTTGTGACCAGAAATGTCAAAAAGTATTGTCTATATGTTGAAAGTGAACTTAATAAAAAGATTTGTGAAAGAATCTTGTTGCTCTTCCTCCTGCTAATGATAACATCACTGCTTTAGCTTTTGACCTGTGTTCCTAAAATTATCTTGCTGTCTAAATGCATTCCAGACTTGTGATGTTAGCCATTGCAAATATGTTAAAAATAATAACTTTTCAATTAATGAACATAAGTGCCCAGGACATACTTAAAAAAGAGAGGTCACTCTCAATGTAATTGCTCTACAAAAGGGTGATAAATGATAGCATGCTTCATGTGGTTGGGCGTAAAGGCCTTCTAAAGTTTAGCAACAGTTTGTGGATTAGGGCCTCTATATATTGTACTGCTAAAATGTTATATATATAAATAAATAAACATGTTCAAAAATGTATTTTTTGGCAAACTATATCTATCCAAATGTACTTACATGTCCCCACGTTCTGAATGAATTTATTTGATGATATGATGGTCTCTTTCAGGACCATCACGCAGACAGCCATTGGCTGAGGCTGCAGAGCCTGTGCCCGAGCCTACATAGTCCCTGTAGGGAAGGAACTGTAACCGTCTTCCTTACAGAGGTAATAGAAGAGGAAGTCCCAGCTGCTGCTCCAGCTGTCCCAGCTGCCAACAGCTGCACCCTCCTCTGCTGCTGCTCTAGCCACACCACCAGCTGCCCATGAAGCCATTCCTGCTGCACTATAGCACCCCTGTCTGTGGGCTCCCTTATGGCCCATCATCAGGAGAAGCTTGAAATGCAGCAATGTGGCTTTAGAAACCTCATGGCCCTGCTTGGCCGTATTGAGGCCATGGCATGGCGGATTGAGGAGAGCTCCCACTGCATGGAGCAAGCAGGCTTCAGCCACCACCGCATCATGACCCATGCTACCCACCAGCACACCAGTGCAATGCTAAATGGCATGGGTCAAATAGCTGCAGCCCTAAAAGTCTTTAAATGAGCAGAGAAGCAGGGACTGGAGGGCATAATAGCACCCTCTGTCCTCAGTACACCTGTTGCCTTGAGTGAGTCCCTGGCAACATCTGTGGTGTCACAATTGGTGGCAAGTCCACCACCTTCTCCATCCTCGCAGTTGGCCATGCCATCTACAGTACACCACCCGTGGCAAGCTTGAGGCTCTAGAGGGCCCAGTCAGCCTGCCTGTTCCACGCCTAAGAGGAGGTGAGGGACTCTGTATGTAGTTATATTGTTCATATTGTTTTTCTTATATGTATTGTTAATGTTTTTATTTTTTTCCGTTTTACACACAGTAAATTAATTGCTGGGCTGCCTGCACCAGGAGAAGTTTGCTGCCACAACCTGTTTTTTGCCCTTGGACATTTCCTGCATTTACTGGACTCAAAGCTCTCCAGCGTGGGTCATTAACCCGTTAGCACCCTGCTTTGCCAGCTAATTCCAATGCTACTTAGATAGCCTTTATAGTGTTGATGTATACCTTTTAGGTTCAGACCCTTATCATCCAGTTTCCCTGTTACTCACCTAGGGTTAGTTGGTCTGAGTCTTGTGCCTCACAGCCTACCTTCATTCTGTTGGGATATTCAGTGATAGCTTGTCACTGTGTCTCACAGGGACATTGTTGCAGGGTTTAGGGAAGTACCAGGTGACTACGGTCTACCTGGGAACGGGCCTGTAGAAGGGGTTCCTATACCCCGAAACGTGACATTGCCCCCCTTGCCCTGGACTTTTAACTCCCCATGTTTTCCCTTTTCTTTCCCTCTCCCTTTTCCCCTTCCCTGTCCTTGTCCCTGCTCTAGCACATAGTGCTTTCTTTTTTTGGTTTTTGTTTGACCATCTTTTGCATCATTCGTGTACCATTAAATACTTACTTTTGGCTGATCCATTTACTATCTGTTCTTTCCGTTTGTGGTTTATTGAAATGTGGGAGTGTTTCACTTTCTTTCATTACTCCCTATGGATTCACTTGCAGATTCATTTTTTTTTTGTAATAAAAGGTAATTGTACCTTGCGCTTCTTTTCTTCTGGTATGAGGTATATGTCACATCACAGGAAGAAAGTCATTTAAATAAAAAATAATATGCAGTGTATATAATAAAGACAATTTACATTTCCTTCCAGATCAATACAAATGTTAACATTTTGAGAAGATCTTCTAGCTGTATTCATACATTTTGCACATCTTGCTTTGTTTTACATTTCTTTTGCTTGATATCACTCTGGCGGTGGCAATATTGCAGATGCAAAGAGACCTTTTTTTTTACTTTACTCTGTCAATAGTTTACAGTATCTGCTTGCAGGTTTTAAATGTGACGAACGTGCTTTCTCTGGTTGACCATAGTGAGTCATTATCAACAATTTTGTGTAGCAAGTTCGGACATAGTAATGATTGTATTTGTAGGACATGTGATGCTTCTGGCTTTCAAGTTCAGCATGACTGATTCCTCAGCTGATTGCTGTGAAGTCTCCCTTACAAACACATCAGATCAGCTGTAGTTTCTGAAAACAAGAAATAACTGTTAAACATTATATAACATCAAACAAACCTAGTTTCATAAACAATACTCATACTTGTTTGCATGTCTTATGATAGAGAGAGGATTTATTAATGTGAACCCACTGCTTTACAAAACACTTGAAAAAAAACTTTACGAGCTGGATCTGGTGCCTTACGTTAGAGGTCACCCAGTACCAGTGTCCCAACTCCAAAGACTTACATCTCCTCGGGAATAATAAATCCTTTCTGAATATGGCCAACCATCAACATAGCTGCTGTAATTTCCATGAATTTCTTGGATATTCCTAAAACGGACGGCTTCTTTAATGGTTTCTTTTTCTCTTCAATGGAAATACTTGAATACATTAATTATGTTTAGTAAAGGTAGATCTTTGCTATGGGATTCTAAAAATGAAACAATCGATAGGAAATCTAGGGCAATACATGAAAACATCTTTTCACTGTTCACAACATTGGTTATATTGTTTTATTGTGTTACAATTTCCTTGCCTTATTCAGCCCCAGGCATGATCTGTTGAAAAAAATATTGCTATTGTCAGATCTCATCATACTCCCCTGAGAAGTATGTAATCTACTGATTGTATTGTTTCAAGGCTACATGTACATTTATACATGATTATATATATATATATATATATATATTATATAGAATATATATATATATAGTATATATATATATTATATATCAAATGGAAATATTAATTTAGCTCATCTGCATGTCTTAGACAGGTCTGCAACCCCGCCTTTCACCATTATCACCCAGCAAACAGTGCTTCCACTGCAGCAATGGATTCTGGGAAATTACATGCAAATGAGCACACAGTGCCACCTTTTGCTTCAAAACCATATAACATGGTCCCCTGTAAGCTTTTGTTTGCTACATTTCACAGCTTTGAGCACAGCCTGGGTAAAGATGCATAGCCAGTAAACCCACCCATAGACAGACGTTTGGACCTTAATGAGTCTCATCAGTGTTGGATGGTTATACTAGCTTTGCAAAATTAAGCTTAGGATAGGTTTCACCACACTTAGTTAAGTTAAGGTGGGTAAAAAAAAAGTGACCACACACACACACACACACACACACACACACACACACACACACACACACACACACACACACACACACACACACACACACACACACACACACCACACACACACACACACATTCATCCTACTTTTTATGCTATTGGTCACACTTTTTTAAGCCTGGTGTAATCCATGTTTATTTATGTTGAATGAAGAAACAGTATCAAGCACTTATAGGTGCACTCTTCAACCAAACAATAGCATTTTATAATGATCTAATTGGTGTCCCTGAACATATCTAAAAGTGCTAAAAGGAAAGATTTGGTGTCTTTTTGGGGGGGAAATGTACCATTTACATTTCTTAGGAACCCATGAATAGGGGCGAATTTGTCAATAAAGTCTTTTACTGACTCTTAGCCTACCTTGCACCTGTCAGAAGGCCAATAAAGAATACAATACACAGTGATATCAGACAAAAAGGGAGTAGACAAATTAAATGAAACCCTTTAATTCTGCCTTTATAGATATTAAGTCAGACTGAGATTATGAGAAATTGAACCTCCATCGTATTATAGGTGTCTGCTGGTCTGAGTGAGGAATTAAAAACGTTATATAGAATTAATACAGCCGACGGAGATTCGAACAAAATAAGTAGTAATAAATTGTTATTGTACATTGTACATGGAGTTCAACCTGTTAAAAAAATGTTTTTATGTTGAGATTACCATGTTTTCCCATCCCACTTTTTCACTGTTTAACACCATGTCTATGCATCTATTCTCATTTAAAACAGTACTAAAATTAAATACAGGACCACTACTTCAGATGTAACACGTTTATTAGTTATTAACAATTAGTAAACACTATTTTGCCATGGGACAGCACCTTCCGCATTAAAATAATTTTTGAACGAATCACAGATGCATTTGGCCATGTTATAGCCAACACAATTGGGAAAATTCAATTTGCTGTAGAATTCACTAGCCACGTTAGGCAAAATTTGGCCACTAAGAAATGGCATATGATCAGCCTGGAATGCATTGTACATACAGTAGCATTGCATGTCTCATGAACAATGTTTGCCACTGTACTTTCTCCCATCTTAAATGAAAATGCTGCTCCAGAAGAAAAAAATCTGTAAAAAAAAAAAATAAGTATATTAACATAAGAAAATGCAAACACCAAAAAGCCTGCATTCAATGACAGGGAAATGAAATAGCTTACTTAATTAAGGTATTAATTTCACAATAACAGTAGTACAACTAACCTCAAAGTGGGCATGAGCCTTTCTTCTGCATGAATTATGCGACAAAAATGAGCCTGAACAGGGGTTGCCTTGTCCTTTATCCGTTCCAAAATATAATCAAATGTAGTTCTTCTCATTCTCATGTACTGTACTCAAAAGATTTCCTGTAATGCTTACGAAGTTCATGGTACAAAGTAGCAAATTCACCAAGTGTGTGACGCTGGCGATTTATTCCATGGACGTTTGTTTTTCAGCCATCAAGTAATGTTTTTAAATATGTATTCTCCGACAGTTATAGCAAATACTGCTTCTTGGAGAGCGCCATGTTTGTTTTTGGGGATCTGGATGGATGCGAATGTCACGTCATGGCCACGCCTCCCCATCGCACGCATCGGATTCCCACAGGCCGCGGATCGCTCAACAGGCAGGCGCGCCATGCGCTCCATCGCGCACGAGCCTACTATATCCGCGGCCTTAGACATTAGTCATAAAAATTCATCCTCAGGCTTAATTTCTCTCTTCTATTCTCCTTATTCTATTATATATAACTGAAAATTAAGAATAGTAACCAATTTATGCAAAGGAGACAGAAGAAAGAAAATGCTAATTATAAGAAATGAGTTAGCTACTTTTTCAATTGGGCTTTAAGCAGTAAAGACAGCACACACTCCCTCCCTCCTTTTTGAAGTGTTATTATTTCTATCATATTAGGTTTTATGACATTCAAATCTTTTTATGACGGTATATAAATGCATTAAAGAGGCAATCCAAGCAACACTTAAAACAAAAAAATATATATATATATTTTTAATGTATGTATGTATGTATGTATGTATGTATACATGTATGTACGTATGTCTTTATATATATAGCACCATTAATGTAAATAGCGCTTCACAGTAGTAATACACGTGACAATCATATGAATAACAAATAACTACAAATAACAGCTCATGGGAATAAGTGATTCAGACATAAAAGTAACATTGTAGAAGGAGTCCCTGATCCGAAGAGCTTACAATCTAATTGGTGGGGATAATATGTAGCCATTGATTGCCTTTATTGAAAACGAATTACCTAACGTGCAGATCGATTTGTTCTCCCGTAATCAATCAGCAAAGATTCTGCTTCCCAGGGTTCACTAAATGGCTGCCTTTCAGTTTCAATCAATCATTCAGTCAGTGTAACTGAGCAGCTACAATGTATCCTTATATCACTAAGGTAATATCTATTGTTACAGTTTGCTGCTCACACTGCTGGGAGTATTGGCAACAAATGATCACAAACAGGAAAGTGTTGCACATATCTTGTACTGCGGGGGAAGGGTGTTAAAACCTGCTATAGAAAAGGATGTTCAGTTTATTAAAACTCAATAAAGCAGCAAAGCGAGAAGTCTTATGTTTTTATCATTTAAAAAAATAAATCAGTGTTCTAGTATTAGATAATATAGTGACTGTTGTGTTGTTGTTATTTTATTTTCATTCAACTCAATGCTCTTTTTAAGGCTGAGTCTATGGTGATTCAGCCCGTGCAGAGGCGAGCTGAGGCTTCCTGGCCTTAGACCGCGCGCCGTCCGGGGCGTGTCGGGGGGGGGGGAGGCTGTGACGTCACGGAGCTGGTTCGCCCTCATTGGGCAACCGCTCACGTGACCGGCCCTGCGCTCCGGCGAGCGCCAAAATCTAAACATTTTCTTCCGCACGCTTGCGCGAGCCCCTGCTAAAGCCGCTCTCATTGCGGCTGCAGGGGCTCACTGCCGAGCAGCAGCGCGCCTCAGCACGGGTCAGCGCCTAATTGCTGACCATGCCCGAGGCCTAATGAGTTTTTAAGCATCCTTTGATTTTTATAGCAGGTTACAACCCCTCTCTCAAGAAGTGCAAGATGCACTCCTGTTTGTGATACTTTGCTGCAAATGTTCCCAGCAGTTTATAATATAAAAATACATCGTAGCTGAGTTACACTGACTGAAGCAACCATTATGTCAGGCACACAATCAGGGTTTTACAGATTTATAACAGGAGCATCAAACGATGCCAGCTTAGGTAAGAATGTAGAATTATACAATGACACATGATTTACATAAACGAATAAGAAAAACAAGGGGAAAAAAATTGGAAAGTATTATTGCTGCATTAAAAGTATAATAATAATAATTTTTTAAATGCTGAAGTATTATCTAATACTACCAAACTGATTTATTTAAAATAAACACATTAAGGATATTGCATGGATTATTCCTTTAAAGGTGAGTTTTTAGTATATTTTCATTGTTTAATTCCAGGGTTTTAATACAGAGTGCACTGACATGGGAACCCCGTCTTCTCGTGTTTTGACTTTTTGCTCCTTGCCAGCACCACCCCCTTACATTCTGTATAAGGCTGCGCTTAAAGTAAGCGCGGCGCAATGGAGCTTGGTCGCGATCACAGGAAGTCATCTCCATTTGATTTTTTTGCAGCTAAATGAAAAAAGAGCAATCCAAGATGGCACATTTTTGTAAAAAGTTAAAAGAAAAAAGAAAAGGCCGCACGCTACATGGACGAGAACACTGCCTTAAGGCAGTCTGTTCGCTCAGCGTGTGGAGACATATATATATATATTATTTATTTATTTATAAAATATTTTACCAGGAAGTAATACATTGAGAGTTACCTCTCGTTTTCAAGTATGTCCTGGGCACAGAGTAAAACAAATAATACATGGTTACAAGTACAGTTACATAAATGAACAGGGTATACATTATATACAAGACATTGCGTGCGCAGTTAAAGATAATATATATTATGGGCGTATGAAACAGTTACAGACCAGATTAAAATGTGTGACAGCCTTAGATTTGAAAGAACTTAAACTGGTGGTGGATGTGAGGGTCTCTGGAAGGTTGTTCCAGTTTTGGGGTGCATGGTAGGAGAAGGAGGAGCGGCCGGATACTTTGTTGAGCCTTGGGACCATGAACAGTCTTTTGGAGTCTGATTTCAGGTGATAAGTGCTGCATGTGGTAGGGGTGGGGAGCTTGTTCAGATAGCTGGGTAGCTTGCCCATAAAGAATTTGAAGGCAAGACAGAAAAGGTGAACTTTGCGCCTAGACTCGAGTGATGACCAATCTAGTTCTTTGAGCATTTCGCAGTGATGAGTGTTATAGTTGCATTGGAGAACAAAACGACAAATTGAATATGTATATATAGGAAAGAATAACCTAGGCGCAAATAAAAAGGGAAAGAGAGAAGTGTAAGGAATCCACTACTGGCTTTGACCATAGCCTTGCAGACCTATGCAGTTGCAAGCTTCCTCTGGCAATCTATGGCACATGTGCTGCTTCTCATTGCAGCTTCTGCCCTGTGCTTCAGCATTGGAGGAATACTCACACACCCTCCTCCTGTGATTGGATCTCCGCCCTTTATATCCTGGGCGTTGGCACTGAACCAGTGCCGAGCATAACTCCTACCTGGGACGTTACTGTCTCTGCCACAAACCGCCCCAGGCCTCTCTCCTAGCGTTCTTACCTTCCAAGTTCCTTAGTATCCAGAGGCCTGTTCCTGTCTCCTGTGCTGAAGCATTGTTGCCAGCACTGGTACCTGCTGCATTCACTCCTAGCAGTAGTTACCTCTATTTCCTGGTACCTGCTGCATTCACTCCTAGCAGTGGCTACCCCTAGTTTCCTGCGGCCTGCTGCTATCTCTATGCAGTGGCCTGCCTTGGACTTCTGCGCTGAAGCGTTGGTTTCCCCGACGCTGCCCTGCGGTGTACTTTGGCCAGCCTGCTGTCTCCCCCTGCTGAGACCGGCGTCATGGGCCGAGGCCGCTCCTCTCGCAGAGGCCACTCCCACGCTCACACTCCTAAGCTGAAGCAGGGAACTCCTGTCTGCCTGTTGCCAATTCCTTGCTACGACTTCGACCACCCGGATGTCTTCTATCCTGACCCTGCTTCGGCCATCGATTGTCCTGTCTTCTCCTACCCCGACTTTGGCTTCAATAACGACGATGCTGCCTTCTCCAATCCTGACCCTGCGATGTACGACTACGAACTGCGCACTCCGGATCAGTCTGCGCGGACTAAGGTCAGTGATTATATAACTCCACCTCAGCCCCGCGGTCCGGTCCCGGTTTGTGGCGAGCATCAGCGTAACAAGAAGAAAGGGAAATATCATAGGGTAGTATGTCAAACAATTTGAATAATAAAATGGTGAGATATGCACTTACAATATTTTCAGTAAGTATATGCCTTTTATCCACTCTGGGATCAGGAGATCAGCTTGGGAGTTTTTTCTTTCTTTGCCTGGAACTCTTCGTTCTCCAAGGTAACTGTTAACACAGTACTCCACAGCAATCACGGTGCACCTATATAAAGGAAATACACCTTGCAGACGGATCTCATCAAGGGATTAGGTAGGGAATTAAAGGAAAAACAATATAGTGCACAAACTTTTTAATACTAAAATCAGTAAAATAACTGGATAGGTATCTAACTCACACTTTGTGAGTCATAAAAGAGCATTTGAGATTATTATGTGAGTCTCTCACACTCAGTGGTACGTGAACGCCGGCTCTCAGTCCAGGGACTTGCGCGATCACTTCCGCGTCACGTAACCTCCGCTCTCGCGAGGTCTCGTCTCAGTGGTTGGAAGTTCACTGCTCCGGCTCCGTTGTAAGGGATCAGCTTGTCAGCTTGTCTCCCTTTGCTCAATAAACGCTCGCCCTACGCGTTTCTCCAATGTGGCTTCGTCAGGGGCTGCTATATATATAACCATTTTTAACCCTGGCTGTGCTTAAAGCTGTGACCATGCAGCTACCTTAAGCCTATAGGGAACCATGTTAAAAATGGTTTTGAAGCAAAAGGTGACACTGTGTGGCCATTTGAATGTCATTTCCCAGAATCTCTTGCTGCAGTGGAAGTGCTGTGTGCTGGGTGATAATGGTGAAAGGCGGGGTTGCAGACCTGCCTAAGACATGCAAATGAGCATACAGGAATATTTGTGATATGCTTTGCTGTGGAGGGTTTTTGTCACTTTTTTTACTCACCATCATTTAACTAAGTATGGTAAACCCCATCCTCATTGCTTCATTGCATAGCCAGCTAACCAACCCCACACTGAGGAGACCCGTTAAGGTTGAAACAGCTGTCTGTGGGTGGGTTTTCTGGCTATGCATCTTAACCCTGGCTGTGCTTAAAGCTGTGACCGGAGCTGCAGGTTGTAGGATGCTTTAGACTGCAATTGAGGGCATTCAGGAATTATTTGGCTATATATTAATAGATAATATATATATAGGGTATAGTAGTTGAATATGGTATATATCTCGTCGAGTCGTCGTCTATATCCTACGGTATGTATGTTATTGCTGTAATGTCTTTTCTTGTCGTGGTCTGATATATCTAATGCTCTATATAGTAGATAGTAGTATAGTAAGGGTATGATATATCCTACAAAAAACTTGCTCGAATATTCTTGCAGGACGTTGGGATCACGCAGCTCGTGTTAGCGGTTTAGATGTGGATACATCACAGCTAGTTGGATCAGTACTCCATATTGGAAAATGAACTGAAGGATGTTTGGGTGGGATGCGAGGATTTTACCGGGAAATGTGCAAGAGTGTTTAAAGCAGGAGCTTATCAGGGATCCCCGTCTGGGCTGTAGTTTTTAGGGTCTATAGGGTAGATTGCACGCTCAGCGTCGTGGTGCGTAGGTCTGGTTGTGCATCTTAACACGTTAGGAACTAAAGAGAAGACGGGTTTCATCTGACTAACTGAATACCGTTTAATTAATAACTGGGCCAGTTGTGTGTCCTTAAAAAATAATGTATAGGTACATTTTTCTGGGCCAATTATATGCAAAAGACGCGTTCCCCCTAAGATCGCATATCCACATTTGAACTGGCAACCAGGAAGTGGAAGTGATCTGCTATTAAAGGAAGCCTGTAAAGTGTCCATGACTATGATTAGTGTGAGCAGTAGAAATCTGAAGAAAGCTGTGACAGTGGAACTATCTAGCATCTGTTAGTTCAATGCTAGAGCAGCTGCCCTGAATAGCAGAGGTTGTGGGTTTTGATCTTGTAGGGCCTGACACTCATACCCACTTCACCATAGAGCCTTCGGCCTTCAGCTTGTCAGAATAAGTCTTATAGAAATCTTATAAAATGTGTAGGAGGGGGTCATTTCTCGCAGGTACCTAAGGTGTGCTCCTTTTTTAGCACAGATGTTTCTCCATATGTTATTTGGAGGGAGGTTTGAGGGTGTGTATGTATATATATATAAATATATATGATATATATTATATACTTCTATATATATATATAACATAATTATACTACTCTATATATATATATATATATATTAATATACAGTGTTCGACAAACCTATACATTTGCTCACCCCGGGCGAGTGGATTTAACATCGTGGCGAGCTCCTATTGGCCCAAGCAGCACACAAGTGGTACTAGGTGGCGAGTAGATTTTTTTTGTTCGGCAAGTAGATTTTTTGGTGATTTGTCGACCACTGTATATATATATATATATATATATATATATATGTTAGTGCTTGGGTCTCCCTCCATTTCCCATCCTCACTCCATTTCCCCTCCCCATCCCCCCCTCCCCTTCTCCCCCTTTCAGTCTGTCTCTAGCAAACCCCATATTTCAGGGTTTAGATGGATCTAGAGCCAACTTTAGTTAAGACGGGTGTTATGCGAGTCATGTGAAGCTACCACAAAGCAGTGCTAATTTAACATGGCGATAAGACTATTCTAATGAGATAACTAACGGCTGTTATTTTTGCATATAATCAGCTTTGTATATACCCGTTAAACTCAGGGATAACAACGTCCATTACCTAGGTAGGTAATGTGACATTTGCCTTGACAAGACGCCTTTGTGGATTTGGCCCTTAGATTGTCAGCACTTTGTGTTAGGGTCTCACTTTTGCCTTACGTTGTCATTTACCTTTTTCACCTATTCCCCCTTGTTTGTACTTTATTTACCTTGTATTGTAATGTTGTAAAGCACTGCGTACACTGTTGGCACTATATAAGTACAATTATACATACAGTTAAATACAAGGTCAGTAATGTGCTTTATTACTTAGCACCAATTTGTAAATATAGCTCAACCCCGTTTTAACGCGATCCGTTACAACGCGAATTCGCTTATAACGCGATGCAAGCGTGGCTCCAATTTTTGTCTTTACGAATACTTTACAACACCATTATTGGTATCTTAAATACTTTATTGTACAATGCATTCAATTGTACATTATTTCTAACGCGATCCGCTTATAACGCGATGTGATTCTTTGCACCCCAAGCACAGCCTTATAAGGGGGTTGAGCTGTATGGCCTTCCGTCTTAAAATTTTTTTCCCTTAACTTTTCTCTTTATCTGGATGGAAGGACATTTATTTACTGAACCTTTCACTTACTAACAGCAGAAAGCACTTTTATAATTGATCCCTAAAACTTTTTTGCATAAATGAATGAGTGTCACATTTGAAACATCCAACTCTCCCACTTTGAAGATCTGACTCGGTTTTTTATAGTATTTGTCCAGTCAGCTTGTAAAATCTGTGGCAACTGGGAACAATTACTGTGATGAATTCCACTCTGTGTTTCTACTGATACTGCAGTGCTTTAATTTAAATTCAACACCCAAGAAAGGAGATATGTGCATAGCAAAGCATGTGGCAAAAAAAAATAACGCTGCTGGACATCATAAAAGGGATGGTTAAAGGTACCAAAATACATAATCTGTCAAATAAAGTGTCATATATTTCATTTCTAGAGCAGAGCCACCCCCCCCCCCCCCCCCCCCCCCACCTTTGAGGGTTATTTCTTCAACTGTGATAGTCCGGATCCATGCATTATTGCGTGAAACTCCTATTCACTTCGATTGGAGTTTCCATGAGATAGTGTTTCAATGGGCGCTATCATAGTTTAATGATTAACTCCACCTTATGTCCCATATACTGCTGGCTCCCTTAAAGCTATTCTATTTTTGTATCTTGCATGCCGGTATTAGGGTTCACATTGCATGAGACAGCCAGTGTTTGATATGTCGAGTTACCGCCGAAAATGTTATTTTACTCTGGGGAGATATTCACATTACTGTAATTGTCTAGTGTTTGTGCTGGTTTTGTAGTTTAGACGTTATGCTCTGGTTTGTTTAATAAATGTGTTTTGTTTTCAGGCTGCATTCGGCTTTTTCCTTCTTTCAGTTTGCCTTTGCTGAAGCCCCTAAACAGCATTGGGAAAATTGATCCCTATTCATCCTTGCATTAATCACTGATGCATTTAGTGTATTTCCAGCAATGAGTAACGTACCCCCTCATTGCTTTCGCTGTACTATAGTCTGTGTTGCTCTTTATTTCTTAATTGCATTTCTCACTATCTCTTACATTTAAAGCTAATTTGTCATACAAGATGCACTGTAAATGGCAATGTATTAAACCCATAAAAGATTATTGAGTTGTGGTGAGATACAAATAATTCAGTTTCAAAAAGCTTCCTAAAGCAATTTTTTTCTCTAGACTAAGCTGCACAAATAATTGTAGGGGGTATAAATCTAGAAGCTAAAATAAAGTACTAACTGTTGCAATATGAACTTTAAAATAATGGACAAGGAGTTAGAAAAAACAACTAAACAATCAATTTGAATTGGAAGCATTGATTCTAAAGAATCTGCACGAAATCCTTCATTAAATAATTTAAAAACCATATTGATGTAGATGTAAAATAATGATGGTCGCTATTACTTTTCTAATAGCAGCTTTATAACTCTGATGACGTAGCTCATTGCTGTAACTAGGACATTATTGTGGAATGATTTCATCATTTACCTATGAGCACATGTCATCTACTAATAAAAGAAAAATGTTTTTCAGACCTTTTATAATATTAAAAATATTTGATGTTTGTATGTATTTATAAATACATTAGTAAACCAATGAGAGAAGTAAAAGTAGTTTTGTAATATATATATTAAATAAACATATTTAAATAAACATATATAAATAAAACACATTTTTTTCACTTTTAATGCCTTTATAGTAACCAAATGCTTTGGAAGGTGTTTACTTTTACCTACTCACTTTTGTTATAATACTATTTACCAACTGTTAAATATATAGGTAAATCATCGTTCCAGATTTTTTTCTGCAAAAGATGGCATCATAATTAATTAGTTATTATTAGTATAGGAATATTGAGCAAGAATAATAATTAACGGATATAGTTAGAATTAAGCTTACCCAATTTTTTTTTTTTTACAGAAGCAAAAAAATAAAAATCTTTCATTTGTGGGGGGGATTGCCAATTACATTGATACATTTGATAAAACAAAATTATGTTGTTTGCCTGCTATGTCGGATTTTCCATAAAAGTAATTAATGTTGCTAATTGAGAAATTACCTTTTAAAGCCAATTACACAGACCTTAAGCACAGGAAGAAGAAATACAGGTCTACTGAATAATACCGTTGAAATATGTGTCCTCTTTGTTTAAGGGCATTCATTCAAAGTGTTTATCCCTTAACATATCGCTCACAATAATTCTTACAGTAAAACAAAAGATCTTTTATTCCTAATGTAAACAAGTAGTTGGAAAATAAATAAACCTGTTCTTTGTGGGAAAAGACTAGCACCTGAGTGATCAAACAAGGTACTGAAATGATTGAACAAATTAAGTGTTTAATTCTAAGGGACTGGGGTAAAAGCAAGGAAAAGAAAAACCTTATACCTATTGCTATCATTGCCAACATATTGTGGCATGAATCTATCACAATGTGTCTCCAGTAAGGGCTAGAGTGAGAAATGTGTAACAAACTGAAAATCATATCTGGCCAGACAGAAAATCTATCTGCTCAACAGGCACTTATGATTGCCTTGAATGAAAGTATGTGCAGCTGGAACTGAACCAAAGCTCACAGCATTTTTCTGTTTTGTCATAAGAGCAGCATTTTTATTATGTCTTACATTCCTATCATGATTTTATTGAGTTTCTATGCAAGCATTAAAATATTCCGCTGTTGCAAACTGCACTGATATGAAGATCCATTCGCCTAGTGATTGCTGATAGCAGCTTTCATACTTTCAATGCTTATGCACCTGTGCACAATATTAGTTGTGTGTTGTCAATTCTGCTCTGGGTTTGAACTGTTTGGCAACCCACCCAAAAGGCATTTGATAAAAATAACGTTTTCTGGGATACAATAGAGACTTCCAGACCTTTTAGTACTAGACACAGACAAAACTACTCTTAGGGGCCTATGCACTAAGCGTTCATAAGCCACTTATCGAGCACTTATCGGCCAAAATGCCTACTGCTATTCAGTAAGTGGGCGATAAGTGGGCGATAAAAGAATGAATCATCAACATTTTGAGCCGTCAAAAAAAAAAAATCACCCGGCGATAAGCCACTTATCAGCAGGATCTGAAACTCGTGCAATTCTAGTAGCCGCGATTAGCTTATCGAGGCCTATCGTGGCTCTAGAATGGTGATTTTCTCCCAAAATCCTCACGCCAGCAAAAGTTGGCGTGAGGCTGGTGAGAAGCTGCTGAGAGGCGACGAGACAGGACTTAGAAAACAAAATGCTTTTTTCCTGCATCGGATTGATGCCGGGAGTCTCTGGAGCTGATACACATTAATATCAGCACCAAAAACACCCGGCATGAATCCCATGCAATAAAAATGCTTTTACAGTCAACTTCATTACCTTAGCAGCTAACTGCTAAGGCAGTGAAGGGGTTAACCCCTCTCGCTACCCACCAAGGGCAAAATACCCCCTTCACCCACACTACTATCCACAATAAACACTAATACGCACCTCCTCTTTCTCCACATGATTGATACCAGAGGCCGCAGTTGTCTGGGGGTCCTCAGGTGATACCCGTGGGTGTCTGTGGGCCCTCGGGTGGTCCCTGCAGGTGTCTGGAGGTCTTCAGGTGGTCCCCGCGGGTGTCATTCACATTTCCACAATTAGGTACTGAATAATAAGCAGAGTCAACTTTGCTGTCATGGTAGTGATGTACATTATTATTGTTAGATTACTACACAACATATGCAGTGTATGTACAACAGAACACTTAATTTTACAACGCATTCCTGCATGAACATTGTATGTTGTATGTTTTTTACAATAAATGTGCCAATTAGGTTCACATGTACATTGATGGTAAGATGGATAATGTACAGCTTGGCAGAAACATATCATTGTCATTTCGTTATGTGATGCTGATATTTAGCCATAAATACTCCCACTACACAAACTTAATGTTAATTATGTACACATGTCAATAAAATTCTTATGTTATTCTTCTATATAGTTGCTCCTGAAGCTCATGTGTCACCTGACACTGAACATGTCTCATCACCTGGCTCATCCAGCTCATCATCAAGCATGGAAGGGGAGTGTATGAGGTGCAGCACATCTAATGTGTTCATTTGTAGATGTTAATTTGCCATGCTAAATAATTGCCTTTCACATGTAATTAACTTCACATCAGTTATTGTCACAGAAGATGTAGTGTTTCCTGACAACATGTATTGTGTGTGTTGTAAACTATCAGCTAGGAGTTGTGAGGTTACAACAAACTTTCATTCATTCTTCTATCACACTGAGTATCGCCTATGTATTTAAATGTCCCACGTCACATGACCGTGGAAACAAAATTCATAGGAGATACCGGCACCCCATAACAGGGGCCTGTATCTCGGGAAGCAGGGGGTCCCAATGCGGTTCTGCTCCGGAGACCCCCTGCTCATCTACACTAGTATTACATATTTTATTAATGTAGCCATATGTAAAATTGGTGTTACATATCTCTCTCTTTCTGGCAATAATCCCTGGTAAGAAGGCAGGGTTGCCAGTATTCATCATGGAGGTTTGCCCTCAAACCCTGTGATGTGTCATATGTAGCAAAGGAAGTGACAGCATGCTCTGTGTCCACTGTTAGTGACACAGAGGTGGGTCTTTTCTGGAGCCTATATATTGCACAGCACTTCCAAAAGTTAGTTGGTTGCTGCTCTGTCAAGTAAGAGTTCAAGAGTGTGTCTGCAGCAGTTCAAGTCTGTCTGTCAGTCCAATTAAGTGACAAGCAGATTCTACACTGTGTCCAGGGCTTTGGCACAGCTGGTAGTCTCCCTTAGGGGAGAGGTGGAAGAAACCTAATTGGCAAACTACAGAATCAGGAAGGATCTTCCTTGAGAGGTACAACATGATGATGTGCGGCTAAGTGTCGGCCGCTATGATGGGCAGTCTGCCATATACCTTGCCAATAAAGATGCCCTTGTTCAAGAGACCCTTCTTGTCTGAGAATGGAGTTATTCAGCAAGAAGATGCACCCAGGAGTTCTCTTCCAGAAACTCCTCCCTGCTATCGTGGGGATCTGGAAGGGATGGAGGCGCTGTACCAACTGTGAGTAGAACTCAGCACTACCTCATACGCCTGTCATGGTGAAATCCCCACCAGCATCAAGCGGGATACTTAGGAGTCCTGTTGCCGGCAGGTGCACCACACTACACAGACATGTAACTGGGGCAGAGTTTACACATTAGTGGCCCATGTGAGATTGGGTAGGGCTCGAACCGTTAAATTTTTGGAGGCGCTGCTGAGATATCATCAGGACAGGCTTTTGCTAGGCTAACTGAGAAACAGGAGACGTATGCTGCCAGGAAGTGCTGTGGAAGGGACGGGACCTAGGGGTAGTCAGGAGCGTGACGGCCCGCTCGCAAAGTACACCCTAGGGCCTTGAATGGAGTAAAGTGGGTCTGGAGACAGGGCTATAGTTGTTCTAATTACCTTGAGGCAGCTAGTCGTAGGATGCCTTAGGGGATAGCCTGGTTAACATGGGTCAGGAATTCCTGTGAAGATCTGCGCTAGGTATAGCCAACAGTATGTTGACGCCCCAAGTACTGCATGGAGAAGCCAGAGTACTCTAGCCAGTAACCAGACTACTTACCACAGAGCACATACTGGAGTATAGTGACAGCATACAGTGAGAGAGTGAGCCTAGCCTGAGGTAGTGCATACATGAGTAAGACACACATGAGATACATGTAGAGGAGAGGTGCACTGGCATTCTTTATGGCATCGAAATGGCGGCTGCCCAGCAGAGAGGAGCACCATGTGCGATTGCAGAAAGAAAGTAAAAATGGCGACCGCAAGTAATGATGTCCCACGCGGTGCGGAGAGTCCAAGATGGTGGCTCGTGCCTGATGGAGAGAGCGCACGTGGAGTGTGTACCACGGAGGTACCACATACAGAAGGGACTTTTGCTAGTCTGATATGGAGAGGCGCTAAAGCAGTGGCTGTGCCGTTTTTGTCCTGCCTAGGAGCCCGGGGTGCCACTCTGGGGGAAAGTGTTGAGGACATTGCTATTATATGTGAAAATAATGGAGTAACTGATTGGCAGACGGCGAGCACTAACTACCTCAGCTGCTAATGTGGATTGCAGCGTGATCCAAAATGGCGGCTCCCGCTTCCCTGGGAGACCGCGTGAGCTGTATGAAGAAGAAAATTTTGCAAACAGTGCAGTTGCAAAATCCTGGCCAAGAGAGGCGCGAAATAGAGAACCCCACCCCGCTGGGGAAAGTGGCGCGAAAGCTGTGGCCGCACCTTCCTGGACTGTAACAGGCTCAGAGCCAATCCTGAGTCAACATGTGAATTTGTGGGACCCTCCTCTAATATCTACCAGGGGGAGGGGTCCTTCCATCTGCCAATTGAGAACGGAGCTGACTGAGGGAGGAGCTGGATGTGCACTTCCTGCCCTTCAGTTGCGAGGAGCTGGTGAACAGGAGAGACTGCTGTGCCGAGTGTCTCCCTTAACCAGTGTGACCAAGAGTGCAGTGGACATTGCCGTACACCCCTAGCTATTGCCAGGAGGCTTCCTGGTAGTACAGGCGGGTGGAAAAGAGACTCTGCGGTGTCTGTGCATGCAGTGCAGGTTACCCGGCGGAGAAGCCAGCACCACTGCCAGATGTCCCCAGTGTGGCATCCATTATTTGTGGGCCATGGAGCCGTTTGTGCCTGGGCACGCTGCGGAGGCGGGAGGAGAGACAGCCAAGCTGACGGCTGGAGCCTCGCCCAGAGTGAAGTCGGAGAAGGCCGATCCCGGAGAATGGGGATCCCTGCTGATGCTGGCGCCTGAGTGAGACTGGGGCCTGCAACCGCAGCGAGAACCCAGAACCTCGCTGTTGGTTCTCTGCGGAAGTCCCCTTGCTGGCATCCGAGTCTGCCTCGTCGGACATCGAGCAAGCAAGCCCGACATCGGTGGTGATGTGCCTACCGGCGGGCCACAACAGCGGTGCGGAAAAAGATAAGCCACTTACCGGTGATGTGGAGCGGGTGAGCCCAGAAGTACCGTGACAACCTGCGCTGGAGCGACCAGAGCAGCGGATGAGTCCCACGGCCATGGCAACTCCCAGCGTGAAAGGAGAAGAGGACCTTATCACAAGCCAGTGGAGTGGTGCGACACACTCTTACCTCCCACAGGCTCCGATGGAGGTGACGGAGAAGGAAGGCCCAGCCAAGGCCCGAGCGGAGCAGCAGAACGAACCATCGCGTTCGGCGCCGGATGTCGAAATGGAGGAAGAGGTTCTGGTGGGGGACCTCACCCAAGATGGCGCCTCGTCCCGCGAGATCGATAACGTCACTTCCGGCGGACACAGCGGAGCCGGCTGGAAGCGACCGTCATCCCCACGAGTACCGTGCAGCACCAGTCTGTCCGGGAACGAGATGAGCCAGTGTCGCCAGGCCAGGAGAAGTCTGGGGAACCAGAAGACGGGTGAGCCTGACTTGCCTAACATTGCCAAGGGCTGCGGCATCGCCCAATTGCGGATCATCATACTGCTGCGTAAGAACACTTCCCCCTTTGCTCTGCCCAAGGCCACTGCCCAAGCCCCTGCCCCTGTCACGTCTTCCTCTGGGTCCCTATCTAGCCAAGGGTGGTCTGGGGAGTCCCGGGACACATCTGAGGAACGGACTGGGTCAGCTATGGACTGGGGGGAATGTTTTACCTCTGATGAGGGATCGGGGAGCGAAATGATTCCGTCCGGGATATCGTCGAGAATGAGTCCTCCCAATTGTAATACCATTGTGAGGGGTAGGCCTAAACGTATTGGGTCGGCCTCTAGATCCACTGGCACATCAGGTGTCTCTTCTGGGGGAGAGCCAAAGGAAAGTGAAATAGCTGTGTCAGTGAGAGAACAGGCTGTAGAGCAGAGTACCAAGTGGTGGGCGCCCATGTTTGAGGGTTATGAAGCCTGGCTGGATCGCATGCGATTCATATTGATAAGAGGAGATGTGGTTGACCACTGGTGGGATGTGGGCGAATACTCTGAGGAGGAACGCCATGAAGAAGTAGTTAGACGGTGGCATGAAATTCAAAAGGGCCTAGTAATTTCAAGGGGGTCCTCTATTTTATACGATGTGATTGCCCCTGAAGAGCCTCTGTCTTGGGTACTGCCAGGCAGGGCAGGAAATAAAAAGTTAATCAGAATCAGCTGAGAGGGCCATAGTTGCACGCTACAAACGGTCCCATGGTTTATAATATCCCTATGTACCAGAACCTCTTATGCAGGAAATAGAGGACAATAGGGATGCTTTGTTGAGGGAGACTATAGAGGACTACATCAAGTCTGAGTCGAGCCATGTGGTGCATAGGACCGTGGAGAGAATCTGCTACCTTATGAGGGTATGGAGTGTTGGGCGCAACATATACATGCACAAAATGGAGTACAGGCTAGAGAATGGGCAGCCTAGATGTTACAGCATATCAGTGCTAGATGCTAATGGGAGGGAGGTGAAGAAACCTGACCCCAGGCATTACTACTGAGGCTTAATTCTCCTATGGAGTAGTTCATAAACATAGTCTTGGAAGTCAGGATGTATCTGTTAATATGTACAAGTGGGAAAATGAATTCCTGCAATGATGTGTACTAATGTTTATTGTTTATGTTTTGCAGTTGCCTCTGAAGGAAGGTTCCGCAAATTTAGGTCCCAAGCGGGGACGTTGGATTCCACCAGGGGGAGATTATAGCCTTGTGTAAAATTGGTGTTACATATCTCTCTCTTTCTGGCAGTAATCCCTGGTAAGAAGGCAGGGTTGCTAGTAGTCATCATGGAGGTTTGCCCTCAAACCCTGGGATGTGTCATATGTAGGAAAGGAAGTGACAGCATGCTCTGTGTCCACTGTTAGTGACACAGAGGTGGGTCTTTTCTGGAGCCTATATATTGCACAGCACTTCCAAAAGTTAGTTGGTTGCTGCTCTGTCAAGTAAGAGTTCAAGAGTGTGTCTGCAGCAGTTCAAGTCTGTCTGCCAGTCCAGTTAAGTAACAAGCGGATTCTACACTGTGTCCAGGGCTCTGGCACAGCTGGTAGTCTCCCTTAGGGGAGAGGTGGAAGAAACCTAATTGGCAAACTACAGAATCAGGAAGGACCTTCCTTGAGAGGTACAACATGATGATGTGCGGCTAAGTGTCGGCCGCTATGATGGGCAGTCTGCCATGTACCTTGCCAATAAAGATGCCCTTGTTCAAGAGACCCTTCTTGTCTGAGAATGGAGTTATTCAGCAAGAAGATGCACCCAGGAGTTCTCTTCCAGAAACTCCTCCCTGCTATCGTGGGGATCTGGAAGGGATGGAGGCGCTGTACCAACTGTGAGTAGAACTCAGCACTACCTGATACGCCTGTCATGGTGAAATCCCCACCAACATCAAGCGGGAGACTCAGGAGTCCTGTTGCCGGCAGGTGCACCACACTACACAGACATGTAACTGGGGCAGAGTTTACACATTAGTGGCCCATGTGAGATTGGGTAGGGCCCGAACCGTTACATTAAAAAACATTAATTTCCGGCAAGATTTGCATAGGGAGAGGCGGCTCTCTGTGTGCAGCTCTCTCTGCAGCTGAAACAAATCGCTAGGTGAGGCCTTTTCAAAGAGGCGATCATCACGCCACTGGCAACTCGCTTGTTTTGGGAATTTTGCTATTACAGGTAATCGAGGCTTTCTGAATACCGTGATAGCAACGCTAAAATAAATGGTGCTTTAAATGGCCCTGCGAAATTTTTGTTTACGAGGGCTACTAGAATAGGCCCCTTAGTATTTTGAAATTGTTGTTATTGTATATGTTCTCAATGTTTTGCATTATATGTACACTTGATTGTTTTCAAACCGATAATTACTATTTTCAGAATGTAAATCCTTCCTGGTTTTACTATTAAAATAGATTTTTGGTTGTATTGCAGTCTGTTTTCTTATTTGGCATTACATTGACAACAGTGGTTATCCCAGACAGTGTGAGCACAATTCTGCTTTTGTGGTTGCTGACAGTGATAGAAAGTAGTAGTAGTATGTTGATAGTAATTCAGTATTTTACTAATCCATTCATGCCCATCAAATGTAAACGATTTGTATATTAAGTGACATACATTTGTAAATACTAGGTCAGGGGTGGGCAATTATTTTCGCTGGAGGGCCATTTGACAAGAATTGGTAAGCTTCGCCGGGCTCACACATTTTATGTAGCATCTACATTAAGGCTCTATGCAGAGAGCTCCGATAAGTCAGTTTTCGCCAGCTTTTCGCCAAAAGTGTTTACTGCTATTCAGTAAGCTCCGAGAAACTGGCGTAAAATTCTTGATTCGCTCAGCGAGACACCACTTCTTGTCGCTGTTTGCCAGGTTCTGAAACTCGTAGTATTCTACAAGCCCCGATCAGCATCTCGCAGCTATTTGCCACTCAAAAATTAAGAATTTATCTCCAAAACGCCTCGCCAAAAAAAGTTGGCAAGACGGTGGGGAGAGGCTGGCGAGAAGTGCTGAAACGGGACTAGAAAATCCTCGGATTGATGCTGGGGTCTCTGGAGCTGATACCCATTAATACCAGCACCGAAAGACCCCCGGCATGAATCCGATGCAGGAAAAATGCATTTACTGTAATGTATGTGTTAGGGTGCGGGGGGGTGTATTTATTTAAAGTATTTATGTATTTATTATTTACATTTTTTGGGCACAGAATTGGTATTGCAGGCAAGCGGGGACCCATGGACACCTGTGGGACCACCCGAGGATCACCGCCAGCATGTAGTATCATTCCTGTGCATCCCCCCAAAAATGAAGATGTTATGTATGTTAGTGGGGTATAGGGGTTGTTGGGGGCACAGGGGGTGGTGTGTTGTATATTGCAATGTTTATTGGGGCAATTGTCCCAAATAAACATGCTATTGTGCCTTAACCCCTTCATTGCCTTAGCGAATAGCCGCTAAGATAATGAAGCTGCTTTAATGTCATTTTATTAATATTGTGCGGGAGCAGGGGGTCACCTGAGCTGAACCGCATTGATTTCAGCCTCGGGACCCCCTGCTTCCTGAGTTTCAGGCCCCGGTATGGGGCGCCAGTATCCCATTATTTACGTCACACGTCACGCGACATGAACGCTATAAAGATGGCGGCGATACTGGCACCCGATGCCCCATACTGGGGCCTGTAACTCGGGAAACAGGGAGTCCCTGAACCAGAAATCAGAGCGGTTCATGTCCGGCGACCCCCTGCTCCCACACACTATTAATACAAATGACATTAATGCAGCTTAATTACCATAGCGACTATCCGCTACGGTAATGAATTATTGTTTATGGATATGTGTGTTTTGACACTAGTATAGATGAGCAAGGGGTTTCCTGAGCTGAACTGCATTGGTTTCAGGTCCGGGGACCCCCTGCTTACCGAGATACAGGCCCCGTTATGGGGTGCCGGTATCCCCCTGCTTTGTTTACATCCCACAGTCACGTGATCGGGACATTTCCATGCATAGGAGATACTGGCACCCCAGGGGGGGGGGGGGGGGGGGGGGGGGGGGGGAAGTACGGTGGCTGCTGGGGATCGTGTAGGGCTCACACCACCTCCTCCCAATCGGGCGCGCGGCGGCCATTTTTTTAAAAATTAGCATGACCCCGGTTATAGCAGTTGCCTTAGCAGGGCCAGACCAAATGATTTAGGGGGGCCTTATACGGCCCTCGGGCCTGACGTTCCCCACCCTTGAACTAGAGCTTAAGAGCCAACATGGCTTCCTCACCTAATGACTTAATGTTGGCTTGTTTAACCCTTTCAGTGACGAGGGTATCCAGCAAGTCGAGATAATGTCAAAGTGGTAAAAGAAAACGTCACAGAGAAAGAGCTAAATATGCATGCTGTTCAGAGTCATTAAGGCCTCCAGAGTGCCGGCCCTCGTGACGTTTAATGAACGCGATAAGGACACTCATCCGGTTAACAAAATTAGTTTTGCACATGCGCATTTGTCCTAGGGGGGAAAGGGGGTGGGGGAAGTGTGTTTTTGTCCTGGGGCATGTGTATATTTGCCTCGTCGATACAGATGGGGTCTTTCGCACATCCATATATTATGCAAGCACGGAGTGCACGCTATAGGGACCTCCCCCTCGGTGCTTCTTTGCACTGTCTTGACTGTTCACCATTGCAGCTTTGCTTTCCTTAGTGCACCTGCTTGCATTATTGACCACCGGTTATTCTAGGTAGAGCGGGTATCTTGTGTTTGTATTTGTTCTGTAGCTAGTATGCGTGCATATTTGTTTTGGCGCGCGCGCACTTTGTGTTTTCTGTGACTCCCCTGATCACTCATGGACTCCCCTGCCCAATCTGTTTGTCTCGGTCTCCTGTGACTGTCCTGTGTTTTCTGTGACCCTGTCCTGTTGTGGGGATGCCTCAGCAACTGAGCACTGCGGTTAGGGGTGCACAGAGAAAAAAAGGTTGAAAACCACTGCTCTGGGGCTTTGTACTGTTATAGAAAGAGAAAAGTACAAAACATGTGCACTCTTAATACAATTTAATAGTATGCAAGAATTCAGTGATACAAAAATACATGGTACAAAAAACACACAATTAAAATAGAGGAGCGGAGATCGGTATGTACTATAATTCAGTATTAGAAGTTACAATTGCACATCCCTATGCACTTTCCATCATATTGTTGTGTAAATATATAAAGAAAAACAAATTGAGAGAGTGGATAGGTTTGCAAACCCCCCAAGGGAACCAATTGGACAAGTGATAACGAAATTACATGTCCCAAAAAGGTAATATTCATGAAGAAATGATGGCACATATTGCAAATAAACCACACATTATTGGGGACGCCTATTACAGCACTTAATTCCCATTGTCACGGGAGACCAGTACTTGAACACCAAAACCACCGTGATCACTAGCACCAGGCAGGACAAAGTTGTAGAATAAAATGGGGTTTATTCTGGCACGCCAGCAGACAAACAAAGATGTACAAAACACAATACCAACTGGGGGCCTGGGGAGTAGACTCTAGCCTCGCTAGGTGCAGGGGCCTGCTTCAAGAAGCCTTGTCCTGTCCGCTTCTCGTCCAGGACCTCAGAGTGCTGATCACACACAGCAGCCCCTCTGAGATAGCTTTCCAGCTGGTCACTGTAAAGATCAAACTCCTTTACAGAATGTCTCTCAGAGTCCTCTGAGGGTAGATCTCTACACTCCTTCCCAGAGTGCCTTTCAGTCTGTTAGCCTCTATGCTCTCTGAAGGCAGATCTCCACACTCCTTCCCAGAGTAGAACTGCTTCTCTGATCAGCAGCACCCCTTTATATATCCCTCTGTGGCTATAATTTACATGGGTTGGGGCTGCTGGACATTGAGTTTGGGCCACAACAGCCAGAGGGCATGCTAAAACCCATCCCTGATTAAATCAGTCTGTGTAATACAATGTGCTTACTCCCAGACCTGAATATCAGCCTTTCACCTCACCCCAGGAGTCGAGACACCTAGCTGTCTCTAATCCTATCAATTCTATAGAAATCTTCAAAATAGATCTATCTAGTAAGAATGGAATATCTCATTTGCCTTCTGGTAGAGCTGACACTCAAAAGCACATTTACAAAACAATAGTGAATACAGACTTTGAAATACATTTTTACAGACATGGAAATACATTTACACATTCACTGTTCTTCCCCAGATGTTAAATACCCTTTGGCCAAAATAAACCTTACAACGGTGGCCAAATTAGATAGATTTAGGGGTAGCTAGCTGGGCTTCATAGCAGTTTTGTGATGCCAGCACCCCTACCGTCACATCCATCACACCTGCTGAATGAAAGTGTGTCAAGCTTGCATACAGACCGCTTACTGGAGCACAGTGGCCATAGTTACACACAAAGGGTCTGATGTAACTTGCCCAATTCTCTCGCTTGTCACGATCATGGCGGCATTTAGTGTGTAGTCCTGTATCTTTGCCATTGTGGTGTATGGGAGAGTGAACCCCGCAATGACCGGTGCTCTACAAACCCACTGGTAACTTGGTGTGTATAAAAATAAGTAGAACAGTCTCTGACACATACAAAGATGAATGGGCAACTAAACTGGCATTGAAACCATGAAGGAATAAAGAAGCATAAACGTCATGTACACTGGGTAACAGACTAAAAAACCTAGGTGGGGGGCTAGTGCACAGGAGATAGATAGAGACAAGATGAGAAGCAACCATGGGATGCCCCTCTCATGTACTCACGGATACTATCGCCTGCTGCCCTTACCCGACCCGGTGTCTTCACTGCCCGTGTGTAGCCGGTCTCAGCTGATCGAACGCTGCGCTGGTGGATGACGTCATCACCGAAGGCCGACAGCAAGGCTGGGACTGGTTGTGGCGTGCGTTGCGTTCCAGCGCTCCTAGATGCCCCAAGGGAGAGGAGTGGGTGGCGGGGCAAGGCGCACTCGTCGAAAGGGGAGGGAAAAGCCCAACTCACTGCTCAGAATAGTTGCCTACGTGCTCCATGCAAGTGGGTAAAGTCAAAAAAAGTGGTTTGTAGGTGGTCACTGCAATCGGAACTCAGCCAAGGGGATAAATAAAATCAGCTTTAATAAATTTACCGTGAGAGCAACTCGGCAAAAACATGGCGAGTTCAAACCCTGCCGATAATTTTTTTCGGAGCTTACTGCATAGGCCCCTAAGTGTGTGGCCTGTAAAGCTTCCCTCCTCAAAAGCTTCTCTCCTACATACTCTTCTTCACACCTGCATCTCCTCTATCCTTTGTCACTTACCCCTTCACCCTTTTCCTACCTTTCTTACTCGCTCTCCTCCACTCTCCTTTCTCTCTCCCCCTTCTCTATTTATTCTTCCCCCTTCTCTCAACCTCCCCCCTCTCTCACTCTCCCTTCTCTCTCTCCCTCCTTTCTCCTTTCTTCCTCAGTCCCTTCTTGGTCACTCCCTTCATGGTCACTGCCGTTACGGTCACTCCCTTCGGTCTCAGTGCCTTCTCTTTCACTTTCCTTCTCCCTCGGCCCCTACCTGTGGTGTGGGCGGCTGAAGCAGTGGCAGAGGAGGCAGAAGTGTAGTGGGAGTGCACCCAGGTGATGACTTCTGGTTGTTCCTAACGCTCGTGTTAAGGCCTGGGTGGGCTTCCAATGCACTGCTACTTCCTCTGCCACCGAAGCCCACACCACAGGTAGGGGCCAGGGAGGGAGTCCCTACCTGTAGCAGGTAAGCATACTCTGGGCCTGATGTGTCCCATGGGCCATACATTGCCCACCAATTTTCTAGGTGCACAAAAATAGAAACCAATTATGGCAAGACGTGAATCTTGATTCATTCTAGTTTAATATGAAATACCTTCAATAACTATATTTCATGATATGACCACCTGCCTGCTAAGGTAAAGGAGAAAGATTATAAAAGAGTGTTGGAACTAAAGGACACATGTTCACGCTTCACAATGACTTACAATTAATCAATTTAACATCAACATGGTCATTTATGATACTTGTTAATTTGGAGTTTGGATGATGAGTTCTTGCCTATGGATTAGGACCAGGATTGATAAGAAAGCACATCCTTAGAGATAAGTGCGAGGAGGAAAGGAGGGAAGTGGTTTGATCCATTATAGATAGTCTAGAAGTCTTGCTGAGGAGGGGTATTTATAGGCAGCGGTATGAGGAGTTGTTCACACAATAAAAGGTCTTACTCTGCTAAATTTATATCACTGTGCTTAAGCAGAGAAAAGAATGGATTAGGACCATGATTGATAGGACCAGAGTGAGCGAATCTCAGTCAGTTGTTTAACTCCCTCACTGTCAGAGATTACATTCACCTCTGTGGTGACTCTTCGGAGCGATTACACAATCCTTTCTGGGTAAAGAGGAAGGGGAGGGTCCGTCCCTTCAGCGTAGCCGGTAGATCAGGGCTCCTGATTATATACAGCTCCAAGAAAAGGAGCAAATGGCCTTTCCACCCCTTTTACTTGTATAACTCTCTTTCGGCCTAAACCCCTTTCCCTCACTGCACCTTATTGTGGAACTCCCTCACACTCAGTATATGCCAAGCACCTTCTCTCCCGACCTTAAAGACAAATCTGAAACCCCACCTGGACTCATAGCTATTGTCCCAGAGTCACTCCTGCTAAGCACTGCCATCTACTGCACTTATTCCCTCACCTGCTGTCTCTATAAGTTTCCCAACATACCACTTAGATTGTTAGCTGTCCAGGGCAGGGTTTCCTTTCCTGCTATGCTAATTCTATTATAATTCCTTGTACTGTATTGCCTTTGTAAAGCGCTGAGTACACTGTGTGCCCTATATAAATATATACATACTGTACATGACATACAGCGTACGCTGTATGGGCCTTTGAGGGGCACTTTTCATGACATATGCTGTATTTCATTAGGGCACTGAAGGGTCTAACAAATTAAAAGTAGGTGATTGGCAACTTTAAAATAACAAAAACAAACGGACACATAAGTATAAAATCATATTATTCAGGAGTTATACTACACTACATAAATGTTAAATAATCTTTTGAATATTGATATATCAGGAAACGTTTCTATTTATTTCATATTACATATTTTAAATAATTCAACTTTCTGTTTTGTGAAAGAACTCATAGAATTTCTTGATGATGTAAAAAGAGAACAATTACACCATCATTCAGATAATGTAAACAGTGTTTACCCTGTCCTTTTTAGACTTCATTCCTGTGTGTGTAAGTATAGTACGTTTGTCATTGTTCAATTTTTCAAGTTGACATGCTTATCTTGGAATAATATTACATACCACGGATTCTGTTTAGAGCAAAAGGATCATTGGCTTTTGTAAGCAGTGTGGTAGTTATAATTAGTACTGATAATGAAATGCCTGGGCCAAATCAAGTTTTCAGTGGCAAGATAAAAAAAAGAATTCACTTGAGTCACGTTGGCTGGATTTTCTTAAGTTATTCTATTTTTTGCCTGTGGTATTTTTTATTTCTGTTGTGTGACTACAATTAAGCAAAATGTCTGCAAGTGCTGATAAAGGTGAATTCATTCCCTCATACAGCTCTTTTGTCATTTTAGAGGCAGTCTGATTCCTTGCACCGCAGAGCAGCTCATGGAAAGCAGTACATAGAAGTTTTGCAATCAGACAATGACAAATGACTTCTTGGAACCACTCTAGTTCTTCTAGGGAACAAAGGGAGAATAAACTAGCTTGGTTTTCAATTATTTTCTATTGTCAGAGGGCATACTTCCTTAAAACAGTAAACGTCTTCATCGTGTTTCTAACTCCACCCTCCCAGCCAAAACCCCCCAAATAGAAATAGTAGAAATAGTAGGCCTTGGTTATAACTCTATTAATCTATTCATGATGATTATATCCACAGGAGGATGTAATACGAACTATTAAGAAGTTAGCAATATTTTAACTATTATAAATATGCTTTCATGAAAAGTTCCTTCTCCAATGCACTATTGGTCACTTGACTGCCTGTGGACATTTCCCTTTGATACATCATTTTTGACGGGCAAAGGATGTCTCATTAAAGTGGTACAACAGCCTAATAAGGTTGTCAACTTGTCAGTATAAGTATAGCCAGTGTTTCTATTGAGAGTATGTCAATTTGGAATAGATTGAAAAACATTACATTTCTAACCATAAAGGGACATTCTGTGCAGAAGTTGTACAGTACGTAATAATGTCAAATATCAAAAAAGAAATAAGGACAACGCTCAACCTCTTTTGTGAAAACCTAAAATCACAAAATGGTGGAATAGAACATTTTGGTAGAAAAGGCACTATCAACTAAAAATGGCAATCTAAAAAATCATATATTGGTAGTAATAATAATTATAATAATTATAATAATAATAATGTAACCTCAGTCTACAGTATAATCATCATCAGCCAAATCATATTTCTCCGTAAAGTTTCACCAATGATGACACACAAAGACAAATATCAGCAAAAAAGCTACAATGGGGCATATGCACTAAATTCATAATTTCATTTTATTGTGCATCAACTTGTCATTCTTAAAAGTAGTATAACATTTCTTCAAATGGCTGTGTTACGTTATTTATATGTTTGAAGAAATCATGACGCTGCTACTCCTGGTTACTCTGCTTTTTCAATTAAAAAAGACCAAGGTAGGCTCTATCTTCTACACCCAGACCTCTACACTTACTGATTTGTAGCCATTTATTTAAGGAAATTCTTGTTATTAAATGTATCTACATGCAAAATCAGAGTATGTCCCTTATCCTTTTTAGAGCACCATATATCTATCCAGGACTATGGACCTCATGCAGTAAGCACCGATAAGGCTTTTATCGGCATTTTCCCGCCAAAACTGGATTTGAGATTCAGTAAGCGCCGATAAGTGCTCAAAATCGGCAGTTTTCCTTGCCAAAAAAAAAATTATCGGCATGCGGCTGCCGATAACCCACTTATCGGCACTTATCGGCACTTTTTGAAATCGGCTGTATTCAAGTAGCCCCGATCAGCTTATCGGTGCTGATCGGCATTCAGAAATGGAGATTTCATCGGCAATTGGTCCCGCCAACTAAAGTTGGCAAGTTGGAGGGGAGAACGATCGGCAAGGTTGCCGAGACGGCACTTAGAAAAAAAAACCTCATCTCTACATCAATGGAGTCAATGGAGCGGGGACTTATACCATTATAGTAGTGTTTACGTTCTATTGCTCATAATACAAATGTGCTTGGCATTACAGTGTCGAGGTCATTCACTTCGTCGTGTCACCCTTACGTTTATTATTTGCATAACATTGTACTTTTCAATGTTATGATGATTTGCGTGTCACATTAGTCTTAATGTTATGATGTTTCAAGGGAAAATCCTATACTCAACTCTTAAAGGAACAGGTCACATCATATCAAACATGTTACTTAAGTGTGCTTCAATTTATTATATGATGTAACACATTTCACACATCTAACACATCCAGCGTCTAGTAATGTTGCTATACATTATACAATGCTTGTAATGTGTAACGCATGATAAAACGTAAATGTAGCTGTTTGTTTTCATGTTTACATGTACTTTGTGACCTCCCTCTTTTGATGACGTCCGCAATTGGACACTCAATAACATTGCATGTTTACATTGTACACAATGCATTACAATCACTTCATGCTAACTTATATACACACCTATAATAGTTACTCATTTTTACACGATTGAAACTGAATCAATAGCAACTATCCTGATGCCATTAAATTATGCAGATGCACAATACAATAACTTCATGTGATCAGGTGACAATAACATGCCAAATTACACATGTTGCAACGTAGTTTATCAACGTCAATGTCATGGTTGTATCCTAATTAGATGACTGAGTGTTGCGTTCAGAAGTGGTACATGCATTACACATTCCAGAAATACTTGACAATAAATGCTTGTACAAAGCTTAACGTTACATCATTCTCAAATATCATGATTGCCTGGTGAACACACAGAAATAATTATTTTAATTGCTAATGGATACACGTTGGGAGTGAACTACTTGGATATGTTAATGTAACACCTTGCACTTCAGCAAGTCACCTGACATCATCACATAGGTATTTAAAGGAGGGCAATTACCTGCGCATTCACAGCTACAGACCTGAAAATGATACGAATGTTTATGAGACGGAGGAATATTCTATTGGACGAGAGGCTTGCTGATGGAGAGGATGTCACAGGCCAAGGAAGGGACAGGGACAGAGGCAGGGACAGGCACACGGACAGGAGAGGGAGAGGTCGAGGGACAGGGAGAGGGCAAGGAGATGAGAGGAGAAGAGAGAGGAGAGAAGTTGTGCCTCATCCTCGCTTGTACAGGGAGAGAACCCTTTTAGATGGGATGAGTGAGGAGGAGATTGTAAGTCGCTATCGTTTGAGTTCAGCAGCAATCTTAGCTCTTTATGAAGAGATACGGGGAGATTTAGATTTTGTGACAGCCAGAGGTCGTGCAGTCCCTGGGCTTGTTAAAATGCTGTGCTCATTACATTATCTTGCTTCCGCGTCATTCCAGGCAACTGTGGGCATAGTGGGCGGGGTCTCGCAATCTACATTCTCGCGGGCCTTTACCCAGTTTCTATGTGCACTCAATAGATGCGCTAGGAATTATATTCATTTTCCTACAGAGCACACAGAGTGGCTGGAAGTCAGGAATGGCTTTTATACCATAGCCGGGATACCATGTGTGATGGGTGCAATCGATTGCACCCATGTTGCTTTGATCCCGCCTAGTCAGAGTAAGCATGCTTACTGCAACCGTAAGCACTACCATTCCCTGAATGTACAGGTGGTATGCGATGCCACGATGAAGATTATGCATGTGGTAGCCAAATTCCCTGGTTCCAGTCATGATTCCTCTATCCTGAGAAACTCATCAGTCTTCCATGCTTTCGAAGAAGGCTATTTTGGACCTGGTTGGCTGGTGGGTGAGTACATATTATGATGTGTTAACAAACAACTCTTGGTTTTCTAGGAAATGTTGTATGTAATAATGTTAACACTAATTGTTTCATATTTGTGCACAATTGATTATAGGTGACTCAGGATACGGAATTAAGCCGTGGCTGTTGACCCGTGTGGCAAACCCTCAAAGTGAAGCAGAGGAGAGGGTACAATGTTGCCCATATATCTACGCGATCCATCATAGAGAGGACATTTGGGCTTCTCAAGACAAGATTTAGGTATCTCGATAGAACTGGTGGGGTACTTCAATATAAGCCTGCTAAAGTGTCTGATATTATAATTGCATGTTGCATTTTGCACAATGTGGCACTCCGCAATAATGTACAAACAGACATACGTCAGGGTTTGGAGGAGGAGCATCCCGTCAATGTACCAGCTGACAATGACCAAACAGCCAGTGGTGTTGAGACACGTCTGAATGTCATAAACACCTATTTTTCATGTAAGCAAATACATATATGTTCATAGTACTACATAGATGTATTCATTCTTTGTTATGATAAATACATTTGTCCAAATACCATTCACTTAGGAAACAGATGAATATGGTTCGCACTCCTTTCTCTTCTCTGCTGTGAGGACAATTGCATTGCATGTGGCACCGGTATGTTATTAATCAACAGGTTGAATTATACTTACCAATAAAATGTGTTGTGTGTACGTGAAGAAATAATGTGTACTAAATCTAGAATTTATGTACATGCTCTTTTTGGTTATGCATACACAATAAACCTACTATGTCCATAGTCAATAGCTAGTGCAGTATGGTTACATACAATGTTTCTTTAGCAGTGTGACATGTGAGTCACAATGATGTGTACACTATTGTGTATTTCAGATTATATTTGACGTATTATAGATGTTGTTTCATATCACACACAAAATGGTCAATTTTGTGTGTTGCTTACCTTAATGAACATGTCATGACAATGATTTATATTCATTCATGTTTTCTTTTTCAAGGTATATCACTTCAATGACTGCTCATGGTATGTATTTCAATTCACATCTGTCATAAGATGTGCAAACCTCGATACAGGTATAGTTACAGGATGTATAAACAGAATGTAATGACAAAGATGTGACAATTGAAACATGTCGTTTCTGTATTGTGTACGTGCGTTTAGCTACACTTGGTGGTTATTGTGCAGTGTCTTTTAAAATCATTAGGGACATTACATAACATGTAATTTAGCAAACGTAACAACATCCATTCATGGAATATAGGGGTGGGGGGAGAGAAGGGGATAAACCCTGCTTAGCTATTGATTATGGGAGGAGAACATCCATTGATGCACATGAGCGATCTTAACACTCAATGCATGTTTGTATGAAAAGACACCAATGTTTTAAACATCATTAACATTGCAATGTATGTGATTAGTTCTTTTCTCACTTCATCTTCATGTTGATTACTACATTGTCACATGTGTATGTATAAGTGAAAGATGTGTGTTGATTTGACGTACATGTAACATGTGTCAAAATGTTAACACCATTCCAAAGTATAGTTTTTTGGATTCTCAACTTTTCCTAATTCATTCAACACAATGACAATGTTGTTAATATAATTTTTATTTCATTCACGTTAGTTATTCATAATGATCATGATCCTTTATAACTAATGTCAACATATGAACATAAATAAAGTGGACATTTGCATACTCCCACTTAACATTCGGGATGCACATTGATACCCTGACAACCAAGACTTACGCCAAACTAGGGGTACTTTACAGGAACAAATCCTCCCTAAGTCTCCTGGTCAGAAAGCGTATCGCACAGCAGATGCTAATGCCAATTATTGACTATGGAGACATAGTATATGGCTCGACACCTCAAACCCACCTTAGCAAACTTGACACCCTCTACAATTCAATTTGTCGTTTTGTTCTCCAATGTAACTACAACACACATCACTGCGAAATGCTCAAAGAACTAGATTGGTCAACACTAGAGTCTAGGTGCAAAGTTCACCTTTCCTGTCTTGCCTTTAAATTCTTCATGGTCAAGCTACCCAGCTACCTGAACAAGCTCCTCACCCCTGCCACTTGCAGCACTTATCACCTGAGATCAGATTCCAAAAGACTGTTCATGGTCCCAAGGCTCAACAAAGTATCCGGACGTTCCTCCTTCTCCTACCCTGCACCCCAAAACTGGAAAAACCTACCAGAGACTCTCATATCCACCACCAGTTTAAGTTCTTCAAATCTAAGGCTGTCTCACATTTTAACCTGGTCTGTAACTGTTTCATACGCTCATAATATATATTTTCTTTAACTGTGCACGCAATGTCTTGTATATAATGTATACCCTGTTCATTTATGTAACTGTACTTGTAACCATGTATTATTTGTTTTACTCTGTGCCCAGGACATAATTGAAAACGAGAGGTAACTCTCAATGTATTAATTCCTGGTAAAATATTTGATAAATAAATAATACGCACACATTTCAGCAACAGTGTGTGTGTGTGTTGTAGTTTTTGTGTGATGCATGTATTTCTACGTGAAATAATATAAACAAACATAATAATGTTGCTTTTATCATCGGCCTCACTTAGCTATGTATGTGTTGAACGTTTACTAATAACACTAAACTATAGTTAGTCGTGTGAATAAAATGTACACACAAATGTTCATGGTTTCATGATCTTTAACTAACATTCATTAGCTCATGCATGTTAGGTTAGTACTACAACTTAGGTGAAAATATAAAATGCACACGACTAAACAGTTTCTATCACCTCCCTATTGTTATTATGTACGTTCAGATACAATGTCTATGAGTTGTTATGTAGCATTTACATTCTTTGACAAGTCACACGTGAGATTATAATATATAGTAGATTAATGTGTTTGCTGAGTGATAATGTTGGTTGCATATATCACATGGCAATACATATAATGTTAGTAGAAAATAACCAAAAAAACAATATAAGTTCTAACTTCAGTGCTTAGCAACATCATTATGTTAATTAAGTGCATAGTAAATATTTGCATAAGAGGATAACATTATGTAGTGATTGTTAATTTGCGCACCAATCATTGAAAGCATTGTTACATATTTATTATAATAGTTGTTCGCTCGTCGTCACAATCATCTAATATAACGATTGGCACATCTGAAATCATACATTGGTCCCATGTATTCATCCGCGACATCTGTGAAATACAGCAAACACATGATGTTCAAAGATGGCACATTTATATATGTCTCAGCATGACAACGCTTAACACATCTCTATATGATTGTGGATATTCACGCATAAGTAACGTATATGTTTAAACTGCAAGGATAAAACTACAGATACAGAACTGTGTCATTTTTCAAATGGCATTGCTGGCATTACTACAGATATTATTTTTCCGGTGCCTGTATACATAATAATGTGCGCACACAACGTCTGTTGCGCGCGCACGTCACGAATGTGTGGACTAAGTCTTAGCGCATGCGCAAAACGATGTGTACGCTGTGCGTTCAATACATGTCCCTCCATGGTGCTGCTAGCAGTACGCATATCATGGCTGGAAGTTATGATATGGAAGCGGAACAAAATCACTTCTACACACGTACATATCTAAACTTTGTAAACGGACGTGTGCCCACGGAAAAAATGGACGATCAGCCAATGAGCGAACAAAAGACGTGTGACGTCATGTTAAGGCACCGTGAAATGCACGCAAACACCCCACCCACTGAATTAATATTGGCCTCCAGCGCTGTGCACGCACCGCCCCACCGACGCACGTGCATGACACACTGCACTGACCCGTAACATAAAACACAGACAAAGCTCAGTTTTTAGCACATCTAGTGAGACTCATACACGGTACAGTGCCTAAATATATATGGATAAATATCTAATAAGTAAATGGTCTTTTAGTTTGACATTTTTGGCCAAAATTGTTGTAAGCCCCTGAGCCAACGCCAAGGCAGACCACATATCAGGGGTCCCTAACGCTAATATAAATTCTTAATAACCTGTTTAATAACAGGAAGAATGATTTATAGTAAATCTGTCAATATTAGCTGCAAAGTTCTGTCTGACTGAAGCTTTTATTAACCTGTACATTACCAGGAAAAGCACTCTGTATTAGAGATGTCACAGCCAAACTGCAAGCAGGCAAGTTCCCCTGAGTGGAAGATGCTATGGAGTGAGCCCATAACCATTTAAATGTGGGAGGGGGTGAGCTTAAATTAAGTAGGAGGTTGCCAACCTCCAATCAGCCATGACTAGCTGGACAAGAATTTTAAAACATACTGGACACCTAACAAGCTCCTATTAAACCCCCAAAATACCCACAACATATATATAAGCATATGAGTATCAGAGGAGTGCTACTGAGCATGGCAATATGCATTAAAACCAGAGACATAACATAAAACACAGACAAAGCTCAGTTTTTAGCACATCTAGTGAGACTCATACACGGTACAGTGCCTAAATATATATGGATAACAATAAGCTACAGGCACAACCAATACGGTTTCACGCGCGCATGTCGGTTGGGGGTGGGGCTTGCATCGGTAAACCTTTTTAAGGATGCCTTGGGACATGACCACGGTCCCACGTCATATGTGGGCGACACTTTGTTTTTATATGTTGAATGCTAAACAATGAGGTGTGTGTGTGTGTGTGTGTTACAGTTAGTTTAACATGTGTAAATGATACTTTAAAAGCGATAATAATCTAGGATTTAGGACTCCGTCACCAATGTGTACTAATGGTTCGTCATTGTCAGGGTTCTGCTCGCCACAAACCAGGGTCGGACCGCGAGGCTGAGGTGGGGTTGTAAAAGCACCGACCTGAGACCGCGCAGGCTGATCCGGATTGCGCAGTTCGTTGTCAAACGTATCAGGATCAGGAAAGGAGAAGACAGCGTCGTCGTTGTACAAGCCAGGGTCAGGACAGGAGATATCAGGATAAACATTGTTCAGGCAAGAGTTCGGCAACAGGTAGTCAGGAGAGCCCCGCTTCAGCTTAGGAGCGCGGGGTTGGCCTCTGCGCGAGCGACGACCATGGCCCATGGTACTGGTCACAGGAGATGGTAGGCAGACCAGAGTAACACACCGCTTTGCTGCACGGGTGCACCAGTGCTACAGCGCAAGAGTCCTGAGCGGCTGGGGAATCCTCTGTAACAGCACAGGAACCAGGACACGGCCTCTCTAGATTAGGGAAAGAGTAGGCCCCAGGAACCAGGAAGCTGAAGATCCACAGGGAAACCTCCGCTACAGTGCAGGAATCAGGAGACTGAAGGGCGCGGGGGATACCTTTGCCTCAGTGCAGGAAAGCAGGAAGCTGAAGACATAGGGGATACCTTTGCTTCAGCGCAGGAGAACAAGCGGGAGCTTGAAGGAAGCTGAAGGACGCAGGGCGGAACCTCCGTATCAGCATAGGAGAACAAGCGGCTTGAAGGGAGCTGAAGGACGCAGGGCGGAACCTGGTATCAGCATAGGAGAACAAGCGGCTTGAAGGAAGCTGAAGGACGCAGGGCGGAACCTGGTATCAGCATAGGAGAACAAGCGAGGGCTTGTGGCAAAACAGTAGACATCCAGTTAGGACTATGCTCGGCCAGGAGCATTATGGGCAAGCAATACTTAAAGGCCAGCGGGCCAATCCCCGGCGGGGGTGTGAAGGTACTGCCCCTAATGAGTGAATGCAAGTATAGTTTGCAATGAAAGGCTGCACAGCTGCAGTAGATACCAGAGGGAGTGTGTATTGCTTTGATGAGTGAATCCAGGCTGCAGCAAACCTCAGGAGAGCTGATCCAGAACTGCACCGGTCTGCAAGGTAAGGCAACCAGTAAACCATGGAGCGGATTCCTTACAGT